>JADRCD010221882.1:39731-58438 GCA_019843815.1 Montemys delectorum | reverse complement strand
TCTATCTATCTATCTATCTATCTATCTATCTATCTATCTATCTATCTATCTATCTTATCTATCTATTTTTTGAAACAGGGTTTCTCTGTGTAGCCTTGGCTGTCCTAGAGCTCACTCTGTAGTCCAGGCTGGCCTTGAACTCAGAAATCCACCTGTCTCTGTCTCCTGAGTGCTGGGATTAAAGGTGTGCACCACCAGTATGCAGTAACCTTCTTTTTATTTTAGTGTGTCTGTGTGTATGTATGCATGAAGGTCTTGAGTTCAAATCCCAGAAACCACATGGTGGCTCACAACCATCTGTAATGAGATCTGATGCCCTCTTCTGAGGTAACTGAAGACAGCTACAGTGTATTTACATATAATAAATAAGTAAATCTTTAAAAAAAAAAAAAAGAATATGGATCCTGAGTGGGGCAGTGGTGGTGCACGCCTTTAATCCCAGCACTTGGGTGGGGGGTGGGGGGCAGAGGCAGGCGGATTTCTGAGTTCAAGGCCAGCCTGGTCTACAGAGTGAGTTCCAGGACAGCCAGGGCTACACAGAGAAACCTTGTCTCGAAAAAAAATATGGATCCTGGGGACTGAACTCAGATTTTCATGCCTGCAAGGACATACCCAGATGTGTACATGCGTGTGCAGAGTTTCATACCTGCCTGGCATTTACCTGGGTACCAGGGATCTGAACTCAGGTCCTCTCACTTATCAGCAAGTGCTTTATCAACTGAGCCATCACTCCAGCCCCCGATGGGACGTCTTATGAAGGTCTTATTTGTTTATGCGTGTATTTATTTGGTGTGTTCATGTGCACAGATGCATGTGCACATGTGTGTGTGTATGTTTGGAGGCCAAAGGAAAACCTCAGATGTCACACCTCAAGAACTGTCCACTTTGTTTTTGAGACAGTCTGTCATTGGTCTAGAGATCATCTATTAGGCCAGGCTGGACCCATCTGTTCCCATCTACTTGGTGCTGGAAATATGAATACCTGGCTTTTAAGAATATGGATCCTTGGGCTGGAGAGATGGCTCAGAGGTTAAAAGCACTGACTGCTCTCCTGAAGGTCTTGAGTTCAATTCCCAGCAACCACATGGTGGCTCACAACCATCAGTACAGCTACAGTGTACTCATATACATAAAATAAATAAATAAATAAATCTTTAAAATGTAAATAATAATAACAAGACAAGGTGGCTGGTGAGATGGCTCAGTGGGTAAGAGCACTGACTTCTGCTCTTCCAAAGGTCTTGAGTTCAAATCCCAGCAACCACATGGTGGCTCACAGCCATCTGTAATGGAATCCGATGCCCTCTTCTGGTATGTCTGAAGACAGCTACAGTGCACCCATATAAATAAAATAAACAAACAAATCTTTAAAAAAATAAAAGATAATGACAAGATAAGTTCTCCCTGCTGGATGTGCATGGGGGAGAGGTGTGCATTGTCTAGCTTCTTTTGCACGTACGCCTCAGCTGGGCATGTGAAGTCCCACTTCACCACCTCAGGCGGGCCCCTGCCAAGCACGTCTATTTTAGCTCCCGAAGCCGTGATCACACTCTCGGGGTGGGTGTGAAGAGCTGAGCATCCAGGACTTTGAAATCCCACCTAGCTCCAGCATCCAGGGCTCTTGGTGACTGAGCTGTGAGGACAAGCCCCTCCCACAATACAGAAGGGCCAGGAAACCAGCCACAGGCCAACGAGGTCAACCTCCTTTCAGCACGTCTGGATGCTGAGGTGCAACGAGTTGGCATCTCTTGAGGACTCTGTCTGCATTAGCAGTGCCAGGATGGAGACAGGGGGAAAAATGATGCCCCTGTGTCAGAGCCTGCCGTGGAGGCTTTCATGGAAGTTATTGATACCTCTGTTGCTTAAGTAAAAGACTGCCATGGGGAGATGAGATGGCAAAGCCGGTAAAGGAGCTTGCCACTAAACCTGATGACCTGAGCTCGAGCCCCAGAACCTACACGGTAGGGAAAAACTGAGTTTCAAGGGATCCATTGCTCTCTGGCCCTCACAGGTGTGCCAGGACATGTGTGCTCCCACCACACACAAAGTTTACATTTAAAAAAAAAATCTAGCAGGAGATGAGGAGAAAGCTGAGTTGTAGAATATTTGCCACCCAAGTATAAGGATCTGAGTTTAGTCCCCAGTGTCTAAGTGAAATAGTGGAGTGTGGAGCTGGAGAGACAGATGGTTCAGTAGTTAGAGTCCTTCCTGCTCCTGCTGAGAACCCACATGGTGGCTTTTGTTCCCAGCACCCATATGGGGTTTTGCAATTGCCTGTAACTCCAGCTTCACAGGATCTAACAGTATGAGATCCAACACCCTCTTCTGGCCTCTACAGGCACCCCTACACACATAGTATACACTCATGTGCACACACACACACACACAAATAGATACACTTAAAAAAAAATCTGAGCCTGACAGCAAATGCTTGCAACCTCAGTGCTGGGGAGGGAGTGACCAGGCAACTGTGGGGTTCCACAGGCCAACCAAGGTAGCTGAATTGGTGACAGAATTTGTAGAAAGACAGAGACTCTGTCCACAGAATAAAGTGGCACAAGATAGAGGAAGACATTCAACATTTACCTCTAGCTTCTATATGCACACATATGTACATGCACATGTACACAGATGCACACTCCCAGAAAGACAGAATCTAGACAACTCAGGGAATTAGATTATTGCTATAGTTTGAATATGCAATGTCTCCCATAAGCTCATACACTGAATGCCAGGTTCCTGGCTGGTGGCATTATTTGGGTATGATCGTAAGACTAAGAGGTAGGACCTAGGTCCTAGAAGAAATAAGTCTTTGTACCTCCTCCTCCCTACTTCTCCTCTCTTCTTCCTTCTCCTCTCCTCCCTCTCCTTCCCCTGGCTTTCTCCTTTCTGTCTGTCTTAGTCAGGGTTTCTATTCTTGCACAAGCATTATGACCATGAAGCAAGCTGGGGAGGAAAGGATTTATTCAGCTTACACTTCCACATGGCTGTTGATCACCAGAGGAAGTCAGGACTGGAACTCAAGCAGATCAGGAAGCAGGAGCTGATGCAGAGGCCATGGAGGGATGTTCCTTACTGGCTTGCTTCTCCAGGCTTGCTCAGCCCGCTCTCTTATAGAACTCAAGACTTCCAGCCCAGAGATGGCACCACCCCTTTGATCACTAATTGAGAAAATGCCCCACAGCTGGATCTTATGGAGGCATTTCCCCAACTGAAGTTCACTTCTCTGTGATAACTCCAGCCTGTGTCAAGTTGACACACAAAACTAGCCAGTATAATTGACCCCTTGTCAACTTGACACACAAACACATCACTATTAAGCCTCAACCCTTATGTTCTTATTCATCCCCAAGATTTAAAGTCCCACAGTCTTTACATATTAAAAGTTCAATCAATTTAAAATGTCCAATATCTTTTAAAATTTAAAGTCTCTTAACTGTGGGCTCCACTAAAATACATTCTTCCTTCAAGAGGGAAAAATATTAGGGCACAGTCACAATTAAAAGCAAAACCAATGTCTGGAATCCAACTCACGATCTTCTGGGCTCTTCCAAGGGCTTTGGTCACTTCTCCAGCTCTGCCCTTTGTAGCACACATCTTTATCTTCTGGGCTCCAGATGCCTGTACTCCATTGCTGCTGCTGTCCTTGGTGGTCACTGTATGGTACTGGCATTCCCAAAACACTGCTGTAACTAGGCTTTACCAGTAGCCTCTCATAGACTGTCTTCACGTGCCAAGCCTCAACTCCTTTGCATGACACCTTCAGTCCCGGGCCATGAATTGCAAACTGAGGCTGCACCTTCACCAATGGCCTTCCATGGCCTCTCACTGTGCCGAGCCTCAGCTGCTCTCCATGACCCCTTCATGTTGTCAAAACCAGTACCACCTGGGTGACTCTTACACATTACCAAGTCCTGCTGCAGCACAAGGTACAACCTTGGCTATCTCTGGAACACAACCTCTTAGTGCTCTCAGAAAACACTCTCCAGAAGATGTCACCTCAATGATGCTGGTCTCTTCTTCTTCTTTTTTTTTTTATTAGATATTTTCTTTATTTTGCTGGCCTCTTCTTAATCACCGCTAATTTCTTAGCTCCAGCTAACCAGCATCAATAGTTCCAGCAATGCAAAGTTTTCATTTTAGAAGTTCTGGTATCTTGTTAATCACAGCTGATACTTCAGCCCCAGGTAACCAGACCCACAGAATCTTCACAATCAAAACAACATGGCCCTGATAAGAGTCTTTAATCTTCCCTTTGAAATTTCACAAGCCAGGCCTCCATCTCTGTATTGTTTTCAACAAGATCTTCCAAGCTCCCACAGACATTCCACAGAGTTCTTAACAGTGGCTCTTCTAGCTCAAAGTTCCAAAGTCCTTCCACAGTCCTCCCCAAAACATGGTCAGGTTGTCACAGGAATACCCCACTCCTGGTACCAATTTGTCTTAGTTAGGGTTCTCTAGAGTCACAGAACTTATGGTAGTCTCTATGTAGTAAAGGGATGTATTGATGACTTACAGTTTGTAGTCCAACTTCCAACAATCAACTCCCAACAACAGTCACGGCAGCAGCTGTGAATGGAAGTCCAAGGATCCAGCAATTGCTCAGTCCCACAAGGTAAGCAGGCAAAGCAGAGAGAGCCTTCCTTCTTCCAATGTCCTTATATAGGTCTCCAGCAAAAAGTGTGGCCCAGGTTAAAGGTGTATGCCACCACACCTTTAACCCCGGATGACCTTGAACTCATAGAGCTTTCTATGTTAATCCTATGGGATTCGTGGCCACTATTCCTCAAGGTCTCCATGCCAAGATTTAGGTCAGAAACTTGTATCTCTCAGCCTCCAGATTAGGGCCACAGGTGAGCCTTTTAATTCTGGATTGTAATTCATTTCAGACGTAGTCAAGTTGACAACCAAGAATAGCCACTACACTGTCCATTGTGAATTAAACAGTTCTCCTGAGCTGATTAGTGAGAGATCCTGTGGCAAAACACAAGACGGAGAGTGATTGAAAGAGACAATCTACATTGACCTCTAGCCTCCATGCACCTGCACACATACATGCATATGCACACACACACATACACACACACACACACACACACACACACTGAATGAGATATATACTCTCTCTGTCTCTTTCTGTCTCTCTCTGTCTCTCTCTCTCTCTCTCTCTCTCACACACACACACACACTGAATGAGATACATACTCTCTCTCTCTCTCTCTCTCTCTCTCTCTCTCTCTCTCCCTCTGTCTCACACACACACACACACACATATACACACTCACACACAAAGAGGCCAATCACATAATACAAGTCCTGTGGTATTTACGGACCCCACCACAGCTCTAAATGGTATTTGCAGGTGGATATTGGTGATTGGAGTGTAGACTAGTTTGAAAGTGTACAAGAGCCAGAAAAATTTGTAACAAGCTACCAATACTTATGGGCATTACCTCTGCTGGAAAACTGTGACTCACACAGTGCTACATATGACTAAAAAGGACGTGTGTGTGTGTGTGTGTGTGTGTGTGTGTGTGTGTGTGTATGGAGAGGGTTATGTTTGTTTATGGGTACATGTGTGAGTGTGCTCTTGTATCCTTGCATGGAGGCCAGAGGTTGACATCAGGGTCTTTCTGGGTTTCTCTCCATTCTATGTACTGAGACATTTGAGCCTAGTGCTTGCCAAGTAGCCACCTATAGCTAGCCAGCTTGCTCTGGGATCCCTCACCTCCACACCCAGAGTGCTGCGATTGCAGAATGCTTTTATGTCCATCCAGCCTTTGTGTGGGTGCTGATTGTATGGCCTCTGGTCCTCAAACACTTTTGTAGCAAGCTCTTTTAAAAAAATAAATAAATAAAGATTTATTTATTTATTTATTATATGTAAGTACACTGTAGCTGTCTTCAGACATACCAGAAGAGGGCATCTCATTATAGATGGTTGTGAGCCACCATGTGGTTGCTGGAATTTGAACTCAGGACCTCTGGAAGAACAGTCAGTGCTCTTACCCGCTGAGCCATCTCTCCAGCCCCTGTAGCAAGCTCTTTCTCTGCTTCGCCATCTTCTCCCCAGGCCAGAAGGACTCTTGAAGGCTTCAGCGGAGTGGATTTGAGCCTCATTACCACCCCAAGTTGCATATTTCTTGATAATATTTTTATTTTTACCTTTTTATGTGTGTGTGAATATGCTCACATTAATATGGGTATTCAAGAACATTGGTCCATTGGAGCTTCAGTGGCAGGTGGTTGTGAGCCACCAGATATGAGTGCTGGAACTCGAGCTCGGTCCTCTGCAAGAACAGCCAGTGTTTTTAACTGCGATCGCTCCAGCCCCAGCTTGGGTATAAGATACTTTGCACATATGATCCCACCTCACCCTCATAAGAGCTCTCCAGAGGGAAATAGGGCATGAATCATTTAGGTCACATAAGTATGTCAACCCAATGGGCCAAATCACCAGCAAAAGGAATTTAACTCTTGGAGGGACGAGCATAAATAATTTCACAAGACGATCCGGCCTGGATAGGAGCTTCCGGTTCCTGAGTGAGAGTGGTGACAGATAGGGGTTGGGATCACTGAATTTAAAACAGCACGGAGAGGTTGGAGCTTCCTAAAGAAAAGGGGCGAAACAATACCTCTAAGGAAAGGGGCGCGGCCCATTAGACAGGACTCAGAGCTGTGACAGTATCGCCCCCTGGTGGACATAGTGAGTGTTGCGCCCTTCCTAGGCGATTTTATGGCAAAATCAACTGCGGGGTCAGTTTTTCTGACACAGAGGCTTGCTTTGCTGCAGAAGCTGGATTCGAACTTCTAATCTTAAAAAATCCTCCTGCCTTGGCCTCTTAAGTGCTGAGATTTCAGGTTTGAACCATAAACTCTGACTTTTTGTTTGATTTCTTTAAAAAAAAAATATGTTGAGATGGAAGTGGACGAGGAAGGCAGTTTCTCTGAGTTCGAGGCAAGCCTGTTTTACATAGAAAGTTCTAGGCCAGCCATGCCTACTGTCTTAGTTATGGTTTCATTGCTGTGGAGAGACACCATGACCAACGCAACTCTATTTATAAAGGACGACATTTAATTGGGGCTGGCTTACAGGTTCAGAGATTCAGTCCATTATCATCGTGGCAGCATCCAGGCAGGCACGGTGCTGAGAGTTCTACACCTTGATCTGAAGGCAGCCAGGAGGAGACTCTCTTCCCCACTGGGCAAAGCCTGAGCACTGGGTCTCCAAGCCCACCCCAACAGCGACACACTTCCGCTAACAAGGCCACATCCACTCCAACAAGGCCACACCCCCTAACAAGGCCTTGCCTCCTAATGGGCCGCTCCCTGGTCCAAGCACATTCAAACCACCACACCTGCAGGGCAGAACACTGTCTCAGAAAAACAGAAACAAAAATAAAAACAAGCACGCCATTTTATCTCATTGGTTCTTCCCAGCATCCCCCTTCCTGGGAACTGGAATTACAGACGGTTGGGAGACATTATTGTGGGTGCCGGGAATCAAACGCGAGTCTTCTGCGAGATCAGCAAGTGAACCAGCTTGCCAGCCCCTCTTTGTTATTTGTTTTGTGTGAGAAAGCGCACACACGTAGAGGTAAAGATGTCTCACCATGCCCCACTTACTTGCTTTGAGTCGGGGTCTTTTCCTGAATCTGGGGACACGGCTGGGCTTTCTAGGCTAGGCTGGTTCCAGCAGCCCTTCCGTCCCTACCTCCGTCCTGATTTCTGGTGAGGATGAGTGAGTGCAGTTTCGGTTTGCACATCTCTGGCAGCCCTGGATGCTGACTTTTCTTTTCATACAATATGAAGGAGGGAGCCCTCTGCACTGGGTGGTTTTGTCAACTTGACACAGACCTAGACATATCTGGAAAGAGGCGCCTTAGTTGAGAAGATACCTCTATAAAACTGGCCTGTAGGTGCCAGGCGGTGGTGGCGCACGCCTTTAATCCCAGCACTTGGGAGGCAGAGGCAGGTGGATTTCTGAGTTCCAGGACAGCCAGGGCTACAACAGCCAGGGCTACACAGAGAAACCCTGTCTCGGAAAAAAACAAAACAAAACAAACAAACAAACAAACAAAAAGACACTGGCCTGTAGGCAAGTCTAAGGGATATTGCCTTGAATAAGGATCGATGGTGGAGGGCACAGCCCATTATGGGTGGGGCCATCCCGGGGCTGGTGGTTCTGAGTAAGCAAGCCACAGGGCACAGGGCAATTAACAGCATCCCTCCATGGCCTCTGCATTAACCCCTGCCTCCAGGTTCCTGCCCTGCTTAAATTCCTGCCCTGAGGTCCTTCCACCGTGGACCGTAACCCTTTCTTCCTCCAGCTGATTTTGGTCATGGTGTTCTATCACAGCGATAGAAACCCTAAGACACTCCATTGGGGGATGATAGGTAAAGTCCTACCACTTACACACACCTTGAGCTGGCTTTGGTTTGTTTGTTGGTTGGTTGCTTTGTTTGTTTTTAAGTACACCCAGCCACCACACACCCCTCTCTCCAAGGCGATTGGCTTTAGACTGAAACAAGCTACTTCTCTGGAACAAGGAAATTCCCACCTATGTATTATTACGTCTCCAACATGTTGCTGTAGTCGGGAGTACATGGGGCCTATGAATGCACATTCAAATGTCGCGGCAACAATCCTTTGATGCCACAATAAAGTCTAACGTCCTTCTCATCTTCTTCCTTTCTGTCTTTCCTAACTTTCATTTTGAAATAGGATGTCATTTAACAGAAGCTGGCCTTGAACTTGCTATGTAGCTGAGACTGGCCTCGAACTCCTGATATTCTTGCCTCCACCTCCTAAGTGCTGGCATTGCAGACACGTGCCACTGCAGCCAATTTACTTCTGTTCTGACATGCATTGTCTTGTGCATGTCTGTAGTCTTCTTTGTTGCTGGGATAGCTTTACCATTGCAGGGTTCACATTTGCAGATTAGCGCACTATATCAATTTCTTCCACAGAAAAAAGGTTAGATTGGTATTCCTCAATAATGATATATTTTTGAAATGCTAGATATGCTAATTAATATAATTTAATTAACACAGTAGCAAAACATCACAATCTGTAAAATTATATAGTAACTCAAAATATTTTAATGAGCTGGGATATGGCTCAGTGGTAGAGCCCCTGCCTAGAATCCCCCAGTGAGGGGCTGGGGTGTGGCTCAGTGGTAGAGCCCCTGCCTAGAATCCCCCAGTGAGGGACTGGGGTGTGGCTCAGTGGTAGAGCCCCTGCCTAGCAAGAGGAAGGCTTTGAGTTCTATCCCTATAACTTCTTAAAAAAAGAAAATACTATGAAGAAACACACACACACACACACACACACTCACACAGTTGCATCCATGAGTGCAATTCTTTTCATGAGGCACATGAGCTGAAGGCCCAAGTTTAAAAAAGGAGAATCACACTCCGAACTCAACTAGAGTGTCACAGATACGAGAACATAACCCAATCTTCCCACCTTTGCTCATCGCTGGACAATCTTTAGTGTGGTTGCTCTTGGTGTCATTTGTTTTGATAAGTGCTTCATTTCAAATTTTGGTTCTGTGAAGGGAATGTCTTACTTTACACACAGGCTTCTCCTCAGATCCCTCTACCCTTCCGTAGCGCCCTGCAAGTGTGCTCGGTGATCTTTGTCCTTGTCTGACTTGGTGTCATTTTTCTGACTCTGGTGACCTCTCCAGGCATCTGTGAGAACTACCTCTCAAACAAAGGAGAAGAGAGATTGGAGTGGTCAGGATTCCTTAGATAATCAATATTCTGCACACACACAAATTTAAAAAAGAAAGTTTTCGTCATTATCATCATCATCATCATCATCATCATCATCATCATCATCATCATTTAATATAGGGTCTCACATAGCCCAGGCTGGCCTCAAATGCCCTACATAGCCAAGGATGACTGAATTTCTGTTCTGCCTCCACCTGGTGGGTTTAAGCGATTCTGGGAAAGAACCCAGGGCTTCTTCATGCATGCCAGGCAAGCTCTCTACCAAGTGAGCTGCAGCCCAGCCAACTTTTCTGCCTTTACATGCGTTCTCTTGGGTATTTAGCACAGAAAAGTCTAACACACCTTCCTGCCTTAAACACCTACAGAGCTGGATCAGAAAGCAAAAGCAGCCATGGCAGGTGGCAAGGCTGGAGAGGTGACCCGTTTGCAGCTAGGAAATGCGTGGAGGAGGAGGAGGAGGGGGCGGGCAGTCCAGGACTCCAGAGTCCAGATGGAATGAGGGTGAGCAGGTCAAAGCAGCTAGAATTTCCAGGGCAAAGCACCATAGCAAAGTGTGCTGGAAGCTGCTGTGAGACGTGTTCGTGTTCGGGATCCCTACTGACTGCGGTTAATTAATGCGTAGGAGGGAACCTCCATCCTCATGGCTGTGGTCTGGGATCCCTGTTGCTACAAAGGCAGACAGGCGCCCTTTTGAGAAACTGTGACAGACTCCTAAGAGTCTAAGATGGGGACCTGCAGTGGCAACATCCCCCACCCCCACTCTCCCATAATGGGTACACCCCAACTAAAGGTGCCTCTCCCGCTTCCTTCTTCTTATCTTTGGAATTGCACACTGCTTATTCTGCTTCCTTCCCTCCCCACCTCTGCTTCCTTCCCTCACCACCTCCCACCACAGCTGCTGGAAAGTCAGAGCTTGCCCGGTGCAGGGCTCTGCTGCAAACCTCTCCCTTTCACTGAGACCTGGAAGAGCCTAGAAATCTCCCCAGAGATCCACCGTACTGTTTCCTCATGGATGGCGCTGAGGCCTGAATTCTCCTCAGAGCCTACTCCATTCTGCTGTCTGTCTCTATGTCCATGTGATATTAATACCTGTTCCAATAAACTTCTTACCAAAATGACAGTCCACCTCAGTGTCTCCCTTGAACCCTAAACTTGAGGTCTTTCAGAAACCACCCCTAACCAGGCTAAAAAAAAAAAAAATGCATGTGAGTAGCCAGGTGTGGTGGTTCCCACGTGTGAACCCAGCACTTGTGAGGGAGAAGCAGCAATGTTAGGAGTTCAAGGTCATCCTTGGCTACATAAAGAGTTTGAGGCTAGCCTAGGACATGTAAGACCTTGTCTCAAAACAATAACAGGAAGACAAAAACTTAATGACCTGAGTTTCCTAAGATTAGACTGCTGAGAAAGCCATAGCGTAGCACCCTGGGCTCCTAATCTATGTATTGGAGACAATGTTGAGATTGGAATGTGAAGGGTTCCCGAAGCTTTACAACTACCCCCTGAATTAGGCTCTCATGACTAGCCCAGCTCTGTCTGTCTCTGTCCCTCTCTCCTGTGAGGGTGCTGTGTGCAAGTGGATACATATATACACGTATATATATGCACACACGTGACTGCACATACATAAGGCGGCCTGAGCAAGGCATGGAGTGTCCTCCACTGTTGCTAGTCACCTTAGTGCTTTGCAACTGTCTCTCATTAAACTGGAAGCTCACCATTTCAGGCAGGAATCCCGGCCACTGGGCAAACAATCAAGAGTCACTGAGTCAGCCTCCCAATGCTAGGACTGCAGGTATACTCAGCCATGCCTGTTTATGTGAGTGCTGGGGTTTCAAACTCATAGCCCCACGCTCAGGCTTGCAGACAAGCACCTTTACCCACTGGGCCATATCCCCAATCCCATCTTTGGGTTCAAAAAATTAAATTAAAAACATTTATCTTGTGATGTGTGTATGTGTGTGTATATATGCCATGGCACTCCTGTGGAGGTCAGAAGGCAATCTGTGGGAGTTGGTTCTTTCTTCTTTTCTATTATTTGGTTGTTTTCTTTTCTTTTTTTTTCAAGACACGGTTTCTCTGTGTAGCCCCAGCTGTCCTGGAACTCACTCTGTAGACCCAGCTGGCCTCGAACTCACGGAGATCTGCCTGCTTCTGCCTCCTGAGTGTTTGGATTACAGGTGTGCACCACCTCCAGTTGGTTCTTTCTACCAGGTGGGCCCCAGCTGGTAGAACTGAACTCATGCTAGCCCAGACAGAGCCTTTGCCGTTCAGGAGTCTTGTTGGCCCTTCTTTGGAATTTTTTATGTCAACCCTTATGGTTTGAAAAATGCCCTATAGGATGGTTTTCTCTAGAGTCTGATTCTTGGGGGGTGGGGAGCAATATCTGCCCAATGCTAGGAGACCCCTGGGCACCCCACCAGTGTCAAGAGAAGAACCCATAATACAAGGATACTCGGGAGCCACAGACACGGCCTATCTGACGACATTAGTGGCAATTTCTCATTAATTAACTCAGGCTGAGTCTCTGTCAAATACGGCCTCCGGCCCATCTGGAAACTGAGATGAGGATGCTCACGTTTCTTGTTCATGAAAAAGTCAGCCTTCTGCAGCATTTGGTTTCCTGATAGCTTTCCCTGCTCATTTAAGCAGGGTTGTGCTCTTCTGGGACTTTTTGCTCTTGGTCAAAAATCCATAGATTGCCCTAAGTCAAAAGTCCATATACTGAATAAAGACTCCCCCTCCCCCTGAGTCAGTGAGACAGAGGAAAGCTCCAAGGAGAAGGTTTTAGTTGAAACTGCTTGAGGAATTCTTAGCAAGAAGCACGCAGATGCCATCCCTGACGGCAAATGGAACGCTGTCACCCACAGGATCTTTAACAGGATGGGAGGAACACAAGCTGTGGGAATCTCAGTCCTTACAGAAGATGCCAGAAGGAGACAGCTGGACCATGGGATAGCTGTATCTTTAACATTTCTGTCAACTTGTTCTCTCAAGAAATTTTCATTTCAAGGAGTCAGATGTGTTAAACTAGATCTGGGGAGTGCAGGCCTGTAGTTCCAGTACTTGGGCAGCTGAGACAGGAGGATTATGAGACCCTGCCTCAAGTCAAAGTGAAAAGCTTGGGGTGTGGCTCAGTGGTAGAGCCCCTGCCTAGAATCCCCAGTGAGGGGTTGGGGTGTGGCTCAGTGGTACAGCACCTGCCTAGCCTAGGGGAACTCTAGGTACTGGACAAAAACAAAGAAGAGGAGGAGGAATGGGAGGAGAAAGAAGATGAGGAGGTGAGGAGGAGTTAGTGGTAGAGGTTGTTAAAGAATAAGAGTTTGTCACTTAGGTAACATTTCTTGTCTATTCAGAAAAAAACAAAACCAAACCCTTTTTCCATGCTCACCCTCTGACACATGTCTTTTTCGCCATCACCATCTCTTGGTATGTCCATTGTGGTTTCAATTTGCATCTCTCTGAAGACTGATAATGCTAAGCATCTTCTCATTTGCTCACTTTTCATCTACAGCAGGATCTAGTAGGGAGCAAAAATGTTATGATGAAGGAAAAGGAGGGGAGAGAAATAGAGAGAACATTCTCCAGTGAGCAAGAAAGGACCCAGGGTAGACATGAGGGACCTGTCTTTAGACAGAATAGAAATGGCTCACTCTGCCGGGTGTTGTAGCACATACCTTTAGTGAGACCTAGTCTTAAAAAAAAAAAAAGAAAAGGAAAGAAAAGGAAAGGAAAGGAAAAGAAAGGAGGGAAGAAAGACTAAGAAAAAGAAAAGAAAGGAAACAGAAAAAAGGGAGAAAAAGAACAATTTGCTTTCTTGAGGAAGTGAAATCTTTAACTTTCTCATTGCTATCACTGAACACCTGACAATAAAAAAAAAAAAAAACTTAAACAACTTAAAAAGAAGAGAGTTTGTTTTTTTTTTTTTTTTCATGTGTTTGATAAAAGGTTTCTCTGTGTTGCCCTAGCTGTCCTGGAACTCACTCTGTGGAACAGGCTGGCCTCAAACTCAGAAATCTGCCTGCCTCTGCCTCCCAAGTGCTGGGATTAAAGGCGTGCGCCACCACTGCCCGGCATAAGAAGAAAGATTTTTAACCCACAGTTTCACCTGAGTCAGCCCATCATGGTGGAAAAGGTGGGGAGGGGCGAAGCAATTCACATCATGGCTGCCATGAAGTAGAGAGAAACAGGAGGTAGGTAGAGCAAGAGGTACGTACCTCTCAGTGACACTCGCCCTGGGCTTACTTCCCCTAACACTTCTACTACCTCCCGATGATATATTCAGAATTGGAACCCAAGACTGGGACAAGGCTAGTTGGTGCATGCTTGACTTGCAGTGTGAGGCCCTGGGTTTGTTCCCTAGCACAGAAAAATTAGAATCCATCCACGGATTAAATCGAGATTAGGGCTCTTACAGTTCTTTATGATCCTTGTCTTAGGGAACTCCTTCACAGGCACACCCGGAGCTGTGCCTCATCAAGCCAATCAACGTAACCAGCAGTGTGGAGAGATGGCTCAACAGTTAAGAGCACTTATTGTTCTTGCAGGGGTCCTGGGTTCAGTTCCCAGCACCCACATGGTGGCTCACAACCATCTATAACTCAGTTGCAGGGGTGTCTGATGTCCTCTTCTGACCTCTGTGGCCACCAGGCATGCTCTCAATGCACAGACACACAAGCATTCATGCATGCAGACGCATGCACACACATGCAAGACAGTCACATAAAATACAATGTAAAAATAGACCTCTTCTCATCAAGAATAAAGTGCTAGAATGTGAAGAACTAAGACAGTAGGGACTTGGTGACCTGCTGAACATGTGGGAGAAAGGACACAGAGCGTAGGGTCTGATTTCTCCAAATTTGAAGGAATTTGGGTTGCGTAGTTCAGCCTGAAGAGACCTGTAAAATATAACAGGCTGTGTCGTTCTTTGATCCTTTCAACCATGACCTGGGACTCCCACGGACCAGATTTGGTTTCACTGTGACCCAGTCACTTGATCCAGACACCTTGAGCCTCTTTGTAAGCGCATAAGGTGTTTTTTGGCCAGTGTTTGCACAGCTGGGCAGCATGATTCAGGAACCTGTGAATTATTCATGCCTTTGACCTATTCTAAGGAGAACTTCACCCAAAAGGCTAAATTATTAAGCACTGGGAATTATCTTTGTTACTGCTAACCAGAAAGCCAAGCTGCAGTGAATTTTTGTTGTTGTTGTTGTTGTTGAGATGTTTTTGCTCCTTAGAGTTGAAATTTTATTAATGACACATAATTACTCTCAAAACACACAACCACATGCCCAAGGTGGCAGCGCACGCCTTTAGTCCCAGCACTTGGGAGGCAGAGGCGGGCGGATCTCTGAGTTCCAAACCTCAACAACAAAACAAAGAAACAAACAAAAAAAACAAAACAAACTTCCACACAGAGAACAAAAGGGGCCTTGACTAGTTAGACAAGGAGAAGCAGACGTTGCCACCTGTACCAAGGCTTTTAATGACGTGATGGATGAGTGCATTTAACAGTGACCACGTCGTCCCCTAGCTTTGTCAGGCTGCATCTACTTGTGTGTGTGTGCTCGAGCACGCACATGTGCATGCACGAGTGGAAGCCCAAGGTTGGTGCTGGTGTCTTCCTCAATCTTCCTCTTTTTTTCCCCTTGAGCCAGGGGCTCACTATGTGGCCCAGGCTAGCCCAGAACTTACAGAGATGCACCTGCTTCCGCCTCTCCAGTACTAGGATTCAAGGCATGCACCCACAGGACCTCACCTCAATCACTTTTCACTTTATAGGTCTCTCACTGTGGAGCTCACGGATTGTCCAGTTAGCCCCAGGGATCCCATTCTACCTCCCCAGTCTGGAGATTACAGGAATACACCCCTCCTTCTCCATCTTTCTCCCTCTCTCTACCCCCATGTGTATGTGTGTGTAGGTGTGTGGTGTGTGCACATGAGTGCTCCTGTGTGTGTGTGTGTGTGTGTGTGTGTGTGTGTGTGAGCCTGTCCCTGTGCATGTGAAGGCCAGACAGTGATTTTGGGTGTCTCTTCACGGAACCCAAATTTTGCCGGTTTAGCTACATTGTCTAGCCAGCAAGCCCCAGCATCTGTTCCATCCCTTCCCCCAGCACTGTTTTTTTTTTTTTTTTTTTTTTTTTTTTTTTTTTTTAGCAGTCTAGGACAGCAAACATGAACCTCTGTAACGAGAAGCCCCACATAGGCAGGACTTGGTTAGAACTGAGAGTTTCTTTAACTTTTGTTTCAACATGCCTCGTCCCTGCATAGTTTGGATCTTGGATCCCTGACTAGAAGCAACCAAGGAATGAAGAAAGGAGAGATGTACAGACACAGAAAAGCTGGGATAGGGTAGTCTGAGCTCTTGGGTGGAGAAGCCCCAGCACCCTAGTAGTTATTGTGTTTCTTTTAGCCAGTTGAATGGGGAGGCAGGGTTATTACATACAAATAACATGGAGGCAGGGGTATTACATACGGATAACATGAGACAGGGGTATTACATACGGATAACAGGGAGGCAGGGGTATTGTACACAGATAACATAGAGGCAGAGCTATTGCATGCAAAGAACATGGAGGCAGAGCTATTACATGCAAAGAACATGGAGGCAGAGCTATTACATACAGACAACATGGAGGCAGAGCTATTACATACAGACAACACG
This sequence comes from Montemys delectorum, assembly GCA_019843815.1. Taxonomy (NCBI): domain Eukaryota; kingdom Metazoa; phylum Chordata; class Mammalia; order Rodentia; family Muridae; genus Montemys; species Montemys delectorum. The sequence goes on along the minus strand of JADRCD010221882.1, from coordinate 42,030 downwards.
GAGGCGGAGTTATTACATACAGACAACATGGAGGTGGAGTTATTACATACAGACAACACGGAGGCGGAGTTATTACATACAGACAACACGGAGGCGGAGTTATTTCATACAGACAACATGGAGGCAGGGGTGTTGTATACAGATGAAGAAGCTGGCAGGCTTAGCTAACCAGGTGGAGCACCCTCTGTAGGGAGCAGTCTTCAGGCCATAAACGTCCAGGGAGAAAGCTCTGCTGCGCACTGTCTGCACATATCCACATTTGCACTCAGACCAGAGCGGAGGCCCCTGAGCCTCACCTGGGGGAGGCTTTGCCACTCCCGTGGGGTTGAGGCATCAGTCCCTGACACGGCTGTGGCTGTGGTCAGCAATTCACAGTCACTTGGGACCACATTTGCTCCCTACACCAATGCCCGACTGCCTCTGTAAAAGCAGCCAGTGCTCTCAACCATGGAGCCATCTCTCCAGGCCCCCCTTTTGGAACGTTGCCTCTAATCCTAACACATGGGCCGGACCACCAGACCAGGGAAGGCCACATAGTCTCCAGACCAGCCACTTCCAATTACGTAGTCTCTCTATGTCTTTCTTTCTCTTGGGTGTATGTGTTATATGTGAAGCCAGTGGTCAGCCTTGGGTGGGGTTCTTCAGGCGTTGGTGATGCGGGACCCCTCACTGGCCTTGAACTCACTGGGTAGGCTAGACTGGTTGGTCAGTGAGCCCAGAATGCCCCATCTCTGCTACCCTAGCACTGAGATTACAAGTGTGTTCCACTGTGCTTGGCTTTCGTATGTGGGCTCTGGGGGTCACATTAGTTCCTCTTGCTTGTGAGGAAAGGACCCTACACCCACGCTCCCTTTTAGACCTCTCCTTTTCATTTTAATGAGATAGGCCCTCAATATGTACCTCAGGTTGTACCTTCTATCTCAGCCTCCTGGTAGTGGGATCACAGTGCTCACCACAATCCATTATCTTCATTTTCTGTCAGAAAAGTTGCTGGCCGAGAGCGACACGTCATGGTAGTCAAATGCTGAAGAGGCTAGCCTGGGACACAGCTTTAGCAGTTTGGTGATTACCTGCCCATGTGCTAGGGTTACAGGCAAAATCACAAAAAGGGGCCTGGAGAGATGGCTCAGTGGTTAAGAGCACTGGCTACTTTTACAGAGGACCCGGGTTCAGTTCCCAGGACCCACATAGTGACTCTCAACTGTCTATAAGGTCAGTTCCAGGGAATCCAATGCTCTCTTCTCGTGCACAGATATACAGGCAGGCAAAACATCCATAAGCATACAATAAAAATAAACAAATAAGCCTGGCAGTAGTGGCGCATGCCTTTAATACAATAAAAATAAACAAATATATTCAAAAATTCAAACAAACTTGAATTCAGCATTTAAGAAGAAGGCAATGTTGAGATGGGTTTGGTGTACAGCCCTGTGATTCTAGCTACCAAGAAGGCTGAGGCAGAAGAGCCTAACATTTGGCAAATACTGAACAACTGTTTTCAGAATGAGAAAGGTCTTTGGCTCTATTGTACAAGGCATACAGACTCCACGATCTTGCACGTACATTTCAAAGACTCGAGGAGGACCAGGGAGATGGCTCTGTGCATAACACAAGTGTGAGAACAAGAACGTACATTAAAAAGCTGGGTGTGGCTGAAAACTTCTAAACCCAGCACTGGGGAGGCTGGACTTAAAGCCAGCCTGCCTGAAGCAACACACACACACACAAAATATCACTTCAAAAAAGGAAAATGGTGGGCCTGGAGGATGGGACTCAGGCGGTGAGCATTTGCGTCGCATACAGGAAGCCCCAGGGTCCATCCCCAGCACGGCATTAACTGAGCTTGGTTCCGCACACTTAGAATCTCAGTGGAGGTCAGGAGTTCAAGACCATTCCTGGGGACTTGGTGAGTCTGTGACCAACCTAGAATACTTGATTGTGTCAAAACAACACAACTTGACATGGTCATATTTGGTGTCCCATGTGGCTTCAGATTTAGCAGGGCAACGTCCAAGTCAAGATGTTGGTAGGAAAATTATGTAACCAACACCTTGGCAACACCCTCCACCTTAGAGGGATGTCAGCCTCAAGCAACTGCAAACAGCAGCCACTAGCATCGGGGAGCCTCCAGTTCATGGAGCACCCCAGGGTTCTTACCTCACTCCAGCCGCCCCCCCCCCCATAGGCTCCACACTTCACCAAGCAGGTTTGTGTACAGATCTGAAACCTTAGTTAAGGTTTGTTGACATTTCCTCTCTCTCTCTCTCTCTCTCTCTCTCTCTCTCTCTCTCTCTCTCTC
>JADRCD010221882.1:37562-39721 GCA_019843815.1 Montemys delectorum | reverse complement strand
TCTCTCTCTCTCTCTCTCTCTCTCTCTCTCTCTCTCTCTCTCTCTCTTTTCTCTCTCTCTTCTCTCTCTTAATTGGCTGTCCCTACCCACCCTTCTATAAATAGAAAAGAGAGACAGGGAGTGTGCGTGGTTTCATTACTAAGGTAAAGACACTTGAGCTACACACACTTGATCCCTGAACATGAGATCTAAGAGGTTGAACGATCACAGTTTCAGTCCTATATAAGGTGGTGAAAGACCATCTACTTTGTTTTTCTGTTTTGTTCCTACATCTCTTTCCCTCCGCTTGATTTTAAGTCTGAATTGGTGAGTAGTGGGTGGGCCGAGCAGACCTTCTCTACATGCACTGTGTTAGACTTGGCGCTGGGGAGGGTTTCCACCTCTGCTGGATGGGCTAGCCTTTCACAAGGGGTCTGCGGTATGCAATTCTCTGGGTGATGCAAGACACTGCTGTTGTGTTTATAACGTGGCTAATGTTTAAATGGCTCATAGCTGCCTATGATGATCGATTAGGTAAGTATAATTTTTACAAGAAGATTGGACTTTAAGAAGGAAAAAGAGCCAGGCAGTGGCGGCACACGCCTTTAATCCCAGCACTTGGGAGGCAGAGGCAGGCAGATTTCTGAGTTCAAGGCCAGCCTGGTCTACAGAATGAGTTCCAGGACAGCCAGGGATACACAGAGAAACCCTGTCTTGAAAAAACAATTACAAACAAACAAAAAACAAAAACAGAAAAAACTTTTTATTTGCTTTTAGAATTTTAAAAGACTGGGCCATGTAGCTCAGGCTGGTCTGGAGTTCACTATGTAGTCAAGGATGCTCTTGGACTCTTGAGCATCCTCCTCCTCCTTGTCCTCCTCTTCCTCCTCCTCTTCCTCCTCCTCTTCCTCCTCCTCTTCCTCCTCCTCTTCCTCCTCCTTCTTCTCTTCCCTCTCCTCTTCTTCTTCTTTCTGAGTACTGGGATTGCAAGTGTGCATACCATGACCAGCTTGGTCTGTCTTTCTCTCTCTCTCTCTCTCTCTCTCTCTCTCTCTCTCTCTCTCTCTTTCTTTCACTTCAATTTTGGAGTGAATCCATGTAGTCAAGAGGTGGCGGGAGTCTTTTCTGTATCTGGATTTGGTTTGGCACTCTGTCCCATTATTTAACAGGTACACATCTTAAAATTCTAGAGATACACAGTGTTGGAGAGTGGCTGAGAATGTATGCTCTTCTTATTTCTCTGTCGCCACAGCCCACATCTTTTTTCATCTGTTCAACCAGGTGGAAAATGAGCATCACAGACATTCTGAGTGCTGATGACATTGCAGCAGCCCTGCAGGAATGCCAAGGTGACCAGGGACTGGAGGCGCAGGCCATGGTGCCACTGGGGCAGAAGGAGAGCAAGTTCCAGGGAAGCCTGGACTCCAGAGTGAGATTTTGACTCAGAAAACAAGAGGGTCTATCTGGAGCTCAGTTGATGTTAAGGTGCCTGCCCAGGCTATATGAAGACCTGGGTTCCATCTCCAGCATTGCATAGACAGGTGATAGATACCTGTACTCCTCAGACTAGGGAGATAGAGGCAGGAGGATCAGGAGTTTGAGAACATTACTGGCTTCAGAGGGAGCTTGAGGCCCACTGGGGCTGCATGGATCCTTGTCTCAAAGGCAGACAGGTAGACAAACAAACAAACAATAAAGGTAACAGAAGACACCAGGAAGGCCCCTGCTTCCCACCTCCAGCAAAGCAGCAAAGACTAAAACGTGAACTTTGCTGAAAGATTTGCAGAATCTGATAGTGGAACTGCTCAAAGTTAGAGCACTAACGTGATAGGAATTAGGAGACCTGAATATGTGGTTATATTTACACAAGATGAAATGAATTTACTATAAGGGGTGGGTGGGGGGAGTCACTGGCGGCTGGGAATGTAGCTCAGTGGTTGAGTACTAGCCTTGCATGCACAAGGCCCCAAGTTCAATTCCCAGGGCTGGAAAGAAAAAGTGTCAGTAGAAAAAAGGCTGGATGGGGTTGTAGTTGAGTAGTAGGGTTAGCCTGAGCTCTGTAGTGGGTTCCAGGCTAGCCACTTAAACAAACAAGAGTAAGTCAATGTACTTATTCTCTTAAGCCTGTTTGAATCTATTGTTTCCCACCAATCATGTGGTATTGTGAACTTGGTGTGCAG
>JADRCD010221882.1:20062-35062 GCA_019843815.1 Montemys delectorum | reverse complement strand
TGTTTCTGTTTAAGCAATGATTCACACGGTAGTATGTGGCACCAATTACAGAGAATGAAAAATGCTGAAGTAGATTCTTTTCTTTGTGTTTTGGGGGTAGGGTCTCCTGTCCAGCCCTGGCTGGCCTTGAATTCCATACGTAGCGGAGCTGACTTTGAACTCCCGATTCCCCTGCTGCCGCCTCTTTGATGCTGTGATTGCAGGAATGCAGCAACAAGCTTAACCTTAGATTCTTATTGAAATACGCTATCATAATTCACTACGGGAGTTAATGCAGCTTCTATAGGTACCCTAGATGTGATAGCTCAGACAAAGGACGCTTGATGTATTTAAACATAACTATGAAGCCCAGCTAGGTGGCACATGTGTGTAATGCCAGCATTTGGAAAGCTGTGGAGTTTAAGGCCAGGCTTGGCTGTCTCATAAATTCCAGGCTAGCCTTGGCTATAGAAGCAAGACCCTGTCTCAAATTTCTTTCTTTTTTTTTTTTTTTCTTCCCCGAAACAGGGTTTTTCTGGATCGCCCTGGCTGTCCTGGAACTCACTCTGTAGCCCAGGCTGGCCTCAAACTCAGAAATCCACCTGCCTCTGCCTCCCAAGTGCTGGGATTAAAGGTGTGCGCCACCACCGCCCAGCTCTGTCTCAAATTTCAAAACAATAATGTGCAAAAAGCCACAACCACTGAAAGATTTCTAAACAGATAAAAGTTGGACCAGCTAGTATAAAGCAAACCTCCATTTTCTTTCATTCTTTTTTTTTTTTTCCAAGACAGGGTTTCTCTGTGTAGCCCTGGCTGTCCTGGACCTCGTTCTGTAGACCAGGCTGGCCTCGAACTCAGAAATCTGTCTGCCTCTGCCTCTCAAGTGCTGGGATTAAAGGCGTGTGCCACCACCACCTGGCACAAACCTCCATTTTCAATTTCACGGTGTACCAGCCAGTTTGTTATTGCCAGGGCTTGAGAGATGGTTGGGAGGCTTGCTGCACAGGACCTGAGCTTGGACCCCAACGCCCGTGTAAAAAGCTGGGCATGGCCATGTGCAAACCTGTAACCCAAGAGGTGTCAGCAGTGGAGATAGGGAATCAATGTAGCTCGCTGTCTTCCAGCCTAGCTAGCTCCAGGTTCAGTGAGAGACTGGGTCTCAAGGGAATAAGGTGGAGAGTGGCAGTAGGACACACAATGCCCTCCTCCATCCTTTGTGGACACACAGCTACATCACACTCACACACATACACACACTCACATACTCTCTCCGTCTCTCTCTCACACACATACACTCTGTCTCTGTCTCTCTGTCTCTGCCTCTCTCTCTCTCTCTCTCACACACACACTCTGTGACACACACACACACACACACACACACAGCTACTCTGTCTCTCTCTCTCTCACACACACATACTCTCTCTCACACACACACACAAACACACACACACATACACTCTCTCTCCCCTCTCTCTTTCACACACACTCTCACACATCCTCTCTTTCACTTTCTCTCTCTCTCTGTCTCTCTGTCTCTCTCTCTCTGTCTCTCTCTCTCTCTCTCTCTCTCTCTCTCTCTCTCACAGACACACACTCACATAGGGCGATGGGATGCCTGCAAAACCCTGAGCCACCTGCACTGAGTCTGTTCTCTCATCTTCTATTCTAGAATTCCAGGAAATGGTGCATTCTTAAGGCCTGAGTCTATGGAAGAGAGAGGAAGGGGCATTCTGCCAGAAAGTTTCAAAAGCCCTGGGACTGGGAAGCTCCCCAACCTATCCCGAACTAATTTACCGAGTCCTCCTGAAGCCCCTCTGCAACATGCTCCTTGCTTGAGGGAATGCAATGGTTTGTGGCTCTTCTTTCTTTGGTGGTGGTGGTGGTGGGTAGGTCCTGATGATGTCTGTAAGCCTTCCTCTGGCAGACAATGCCTTTAAAAATCACCCAATAAAGTCATTTCTCACCATTGGCTGATGTCTGGGTGTTTTAGCTACTTGTTCCCTTGCTGTGACAAAATGTACAACGGAAGCAGCTTAAGGAAGGAAAGGGTTAAGACAAGATAGTTGAACTGGGTTATAAAGTTCAGATTGCTTGTTACAGCTCAGCACGAACACGCTCATTTTGAAGTTGTTTTGACTTTTCCTCCAGGAGAAACAAGCATTCAGATGTGCTAGTTCTCACATGACCCCCAGCCCCATCCCTTTCTTCTCAGCCACCATTCTCCTGGCTCGTAGGTGACAACACCTGAGCCGATCATACCCAGACTTACTGGTCCCATTGGAGGCTGGCCTCAAGGGTTCTATTACAGGGTTGGGGAGTCTCAAGCCAGAAATTTCTCATCAGGCTGCTTTCCAAAGGGCACCTAAAGCTAGTCTCTGGCTGACCCTGAGAGCTGGGGACACCTGAGAGTCCTGAAGCATTTTTCTAGAAGCTTGTTTTAACCATTCAGTGTCTGTGTGTGTGTGTGTGTGTGTGTGTGTGTGTGTGTGTGTATGTGTGTAGGTCAGGTATCAATGTTGGATGTCTTCCAAAATCCTCTCTACCTTATTTTTTGAGATAATGTCTTTCACTTGAATTGGGGCTGATAAGGCTAGGCAGGCTGGCTGGCCAGCAAGCCCATTCATCTCTGGCTCCTCAGTGCTGGGAGCGAAGACCCACAATGCTTTGCTCAACTTTCTGCTTGGGTGCTAGGGATCTGAACTCAGGCCCTCATGCTTATACAGCAAACACTTTACCTATTGAGTCATCTCTCCACCTCAATGATCTTATAGTTTTAAACCAATGTCCATTCTCACCATGTTCTGAGGCTCTCCTACACTACTGACATACACTCAACATATTAGTATTCAAACCTCTTTAATCCCAGTGCTGGAGAGACAGAGGCAGGTGAGTCTCTGTAAATTTTCAGCCAACTTGGTCTACATAGAGAGTACCAGGCTGGCCAGAACTACATACTGAGATCCTGACTCAAACAAAACAAAACAAAACAAAACCCCAAAACCAAAGCTATAACAAACGTCAAACGCCTAACAAACAAACAATTCCAAATACTCTTCATCTATAAATTTCAAACTTGGTTTTAGGAACTTAATTTCACAATCTTTATTTAGGGGGAGGAACAATTAAAACAAGCAATCAGGGACCAGGGAGACGGCTAACTGGGTAAAAGCGTTTGCTGTGCAGTTCAAAGGAGAATCCCGGAAGGCTTGTAGATGGGCTAGCCTGCTGTGTGCATCAGAAACACAATGGAGATCCTCCTCAGATAAGATGGAAGGAGGCTGTCCTCTGACCTATATACACATACTGTGGCATGAACACACCCTCACACACACACACACACACACACACACACACACACTTGCATGTCTTGTATAAATTTGTTTCTGACATTTCTCCTCAGTTTTGACTTTCTTGTAGTTTTATGGACTTTAAATGTAGCAACTCCTGGGCCGAAACAGGAAAGAGGAGTCACCATGCATACAAACAGCTTTGTTTTCATGCTGGATTTTGCTATTTCCACCTAATCTTCAGATGACCAACAAAACATGCTTTCAGCACAGAGTTGAATATTGTGATTTTAAAATGAAGGTCCAGATTGCAATATATTTTCCATAACTGAAAAAACTAAGTCTCTTGTTATTTTTGTTTTGTTTGTTTATAAAATAAGGCTGCAACAGTGGCTTTAATTTGGACTATTTTTTTAAAAAAAATGTAACCACTGTCTTAGCCTGTAGCTTGGTGAGGTAGTTTGGGGTTTAATGGACTTGACATTAAAGCCAGCTTTGCAGATGGCTTTGCAGATGGCTTCGTGGCGGAGGTGCAGGGTTGCTGGGTCTGCCAGTGCACACTGGGAAGCCCAGCATTTGGAAAACACCAGGATCAGAAACTCAAGGCCCTTCCTGACTACGTATCGATTATGTGAGACCCTGACTGATTTGCTTACAGGAACAACAAAACTGTTTTTGAGACAGGACTCACTCTGTATAGCTCAGACTATAACTGGTGATGATCTGTTTCCACATCCCAAATGCTAAGATTATTGGCCTGCGCCATCATGCCTAGCCAACCTATAGACTTTCAAAATGAAAATGAAGCAAGAATGGGAAATACTTGTCCATTTGCTTGTTTACATAGTTCTGTGTAGCAACTACAGTTTAGTGTTGCGTAAATGAGTACTCACGAATCCAATTTCAAGCAAAGACGTATCCCGTATCTCTTCTGTAACTGTTAGGTATAGGATTACTTCACAAACACTTTAGTAGACGGATGAAATCGGAATCGACAGGACATTTTCCATTAGGCCTGTTAATTTATTCACTGAGAAGACTATAGATTTACATGTGTTCACTTATTCCAAGAAAATCAGCTTTGATGGTGATAGGGTGATTTAAAAAAAAGGATATATTTATTTTACATGTATATGTGTGCTTGCATGAATTTATGAATACCATATTTGAGCATTTTGCCCAGGAGGCCAAAAGAGGGCATTAGATTCCCTGGAGCTGGAGTTACTGGCCGTTATGAGCTGTCTGATACGGGTGCTCGGAAGTGAACGCAGGTCCTTTGTGAGAGCAGCCAGTTGTCTTAACTGTTGGGCCATCTCTTCAGCTCCGTGGTAAGGTAAAATCTGACATTCTTGCTTTTGCTTATAGCTCATTGCTTACAACTGATGTAAGTAGAAGTGCTATATATATATTTGAGATTGGCCTCAACTTATGATTTTCTTGCCTCCATCTCACCAGGGCTGGAATTACAGGCGTGCCAGCCACATCCAGTTTATGTGTTTCTGAAGGGGAGAAGCAATTTCAACAAAGTTTATCCTCTGACCTTTACACATGTGCCATGACATCCCCCTTTGTAGGACAAATAAATAAATGTCAAAACAAACAAACAAATAAGCAAAAAAACCAACCAAACAAAACCAAAAACTAACAACAGATGTAAATTGGTTACCTTCAAGAAAAATGCGTTCCCCTAAATGTTTTGAAGTGTACTTCAAAGATACTGTATCCATGGTACCTTTAATGCCAACACTCAGGAGGCAGAAGCATGAGATCTGTGAGTTCGAGGCCAGCCAGGTCTACATCGTGAAACCCTATCAAAACAAACAAACAAACAAACAAACAAACAAACGAAACAGGAAAAAATGACAAAAGCCCACCATCCATTGTTACACTTCGTTTGAAGTTCATGGTCTTCGCCTTTAGCCATGACAGCCAGCCAAGTGCTAATAAAATAAACACCACAGCCCAATAAATACGAGGGAATTGGTTCTACACGGACGTAACAGAAAAGGACGGGGCACTGCTGGTTTTTCTTCTGGGTCAGTCTCGACCTCTTCCGGGCCGACGGCTGGGGGGCGGAAGTGCGGTGTTCCCTAAGGCTGCTGCCTCTGAGCGGGCGGAGGGGAGCCTCCCGAAGTGGGGGCCGGGCCGGAATGGCGGCAGCCGCGGCGGGGACGGGGACTTGGGCGGCCCAGGAAAAGCAGTTCCCGCCGGCGCTGTTGAGCTTCTTCATCTACAACCCACGTTTTGGGCCGCGCGAGGGAGAGGTAAGCTGAGGGGGCTGCGCGCCGGCGTCAGCCGCAGACCGAGGCAGGTCCGGGACCGGCGGCCGGTGTCAGTGCTCCGAAGCTGCGGGGTGCGCGGGGACGCGGCCCCTCCGAGTCTCGCCGGCGGCTCTGACCGAGCCTGCTCCGTGCCGGGTGTTGCGTCGGGTCGGATGTGCCGGGCACCTGACGACGCAGGCCGGTCCTGTCAGCGAAGGTCCGTCAGGTTAATCCGTCCGCCTGCTTTGAATGTCTTTCCCTTCGCGTCAATTCTGGGCGATTAAAATTGAACTGTCTTCTCTCTCGGAAATCTTCGATTGCAAAGCTGGAGCCGAATTGTTAGAATGTAGCTCCCAAAGAGGGAAAATGAAACAATACAAAACAAAACAAAAAACTTGGAGGAGCTTCAGAAAGTTAATCTTTTTCTTTTTTTCTTTTCTTTCTTTTTTTGTTTTTGTTTTTGTTTTGTTTTCGAGACAGAGTTTCTTTGTATAGCCCTGGCTATCCTGGAACTCAGGACCAGGCTGAGTAGACTAGGCTGGCCTCGAACTCAGAAATCCGCCTGCCTCTGCCTCCCAAGTGCTGGGATTAAAGGCGTGAGCCACCAGTGCCCAGCTCTTTTTCTTTTATCCTTTTTTCCCCAAAATTGATGTCATAAGAGGTTTTGTTTGTTCTGAGTTGAGAGTGGCGACTTCCTCAAAAAAAAAAAAAAAAAAACAAAAAAACTGTCTAGAGCTGTGTTTTGTTGCAAGCAAATCACAGTCCTGTTTGGAGGCTGCCAGTCCAAGTGCTCTTGAACCAACTTGGTGCAATTGTGGATCCTGCATTCTTGAACACATGCATACATGCATCTTCCTTGTGAGGGTTGGTGACACATTGCAAGAAATCCGAGACTTTCATTAAGCTCATCTTGTACTACTGACGAGATGTGATTTGGTGAATATCACAATTGCCTCGTACACTAATGGGTTGCAATACTTACAAAATCACAGTGAATTTTGTTTTTTGGAGGTTTTTTTTGGTTTTGTTTTTTTCCTTCAAGACAGGGTTTCTCTGTGTAGCCCTGGCTGTCCTGGAACTCCCTCTGTAGACCAGGCTGGCCTTGAGCTCAGAGAGTCTCCTACCTCTGCCTCCAGAGTGCTGGGTTTAATGGCATGGGCCACCAGACCCAACCATTCTGGGTTTTTAAAAGACATTGTTAGGTTTTGTCCTTAGCCTCTATGGTGGGAGAGTTAAACTCAACACTTTCAGAGTTAAGATGAATAAATCCTTACATTAATGCTGTGTTTCTGCCTTCTTCCTGTGTTAGGAAGAAAATAAAATTCTGTTTTACCATCCAAATGAAGTAGAAAAGAATGAAAAAATCAGAAATGTTGGATTATGTGAAGCAATTGTACAGTTTACAAGGTAATAGTTTACATATATTTTTTGTTTGTAGAGACTGGTGAATTCTTTCAATTTATACTATATTTAAATCATGTTTTAAAAACTTTTTTTCACTAGGACTTTTAGCCCATCGAAACCTGCAAAATCTTTACACACACAGAAGAATAGACAGTTCTTCAATGAACCAGAAGAAAATTTCTGGATGGTCATGGTATTTACATACACAGTAATTGTAAAGTTCTGGGGATTTTATCCTTAGGAAACACAGTGAAATTGGTTGCAATTTCAAAATCAAAATAGTTATTGAGATTGGGGCTAAATTTTAAGAAATTTTCTGGCCAGGCAATGATGATGCATACCTTTGATTCCAGCACTCAGGAGGCAGAGGTAAGTGGATCTCTATGAGTTTGAGGCCAGTCTGGTCTGTAGAGCCAATTCCAGGACAGCCAGAGGTAGACTGAGAAACCCTGTTTCAAAAACCAAACCAAACTAACCAACCAACCAACCAACCAACCAGCCAGCCAACCAGCCAACCAACCAACCAGCCAGCCAACCAACCAACCAGCCAACCAACCAACCAACCAGCCAACCAACCAAACAGAAACAAAAAGAAAGAAAGGAAGGAAGGAAGGAAGGAGGGAGGGAACTTTGTGTCCACAAGTGGAGCTCAGTAGTACACCACTTGCTGGGTTCTTGAATAGACACCACAAACAAACAAGAAATTTTGTGTCTAGTGGTATAACATGTTCAATAATTTTTGTGTATTTGTGTGTGATGGAGAGGGTGGAAGTGACCATTGTGTGCCTTATGTATGGCAACCTTGGGTACCATTCCTCAGGAGTCCATCTGGATTTCTGAGCAAGATTTCTCACAAAGATCTGAGAGAGCCAGTTATGCTTGCCTACTTGGTCAGCAAGCTCCAGGAATCCATCTGTCTCCGACTCCCTAATGCTAGGATTGTGCTACTATAACCCACATTTGTTTGTTGGTGGGATCTCACTGTATAGCCCTGGCTGGCCTGGAACTCTCCTTGTAGATCCACCTGCCTCTGCCCAGATTACATGGGTGCTAGAAATAAAACTCAAGCCCTTGTGTCATCTCCCAGTCCTCCTGATTATCCTACTTATTTATCTGTATATTTATTTATTTATTTATTTATTTATTTATTTATTTATTTTGGCAGGGGGAGGTGGAAGGCAACTTGAGAGCATTCCCTACTCCCACCATGTTGATCCTAGGTATTGGACTCCAGGTCATCAGCCTTGCAGACAAGTGCCTGTACCTGCTGAGCCATCTTTCTTTTTGTTTGTTTGTTTTGTTTTGTGAGATAGTGTTTCTCTGTGTAGCCTCTGTGACAGTCCTGGAACTCTCCCTGTAAACCAGGCTGGCCTTGAACTCAGAGATCTTCCTGCCAATCACTGGGATTAAAGGCGTGCATCTGGGTGGCACTTGTTTACATATTTTGTTACTAGAGTTGCACATGCTAGGCAGACATTCTACTATTGAGTGATATTCCCAGTCCCAGATTTTTAAAATTCAAAGAAAGTTTAAAATATCCAATCATATCATTATATAATTTCTGTTTATCAAACTTTGTAGGTTGTTCGGAATCCTATCATCGAAAAGCAAAGTAAAGATGGCAAGGCAGTAGTGGAGTACCAAGAGGAGGAGCTGTTGGTAATGTGCGGCTTCTTACCCCACGCTCTTAGGGTGCTCCTGGAAGGCTTTTAGGAACCTGCTTGGGCTTCATAGAAAGGTCTTATGTTTATTGCTTACTTTCATATAACCCTCTAAAAATACTCTCGTGCCTGTCTTATTAATGCCTTCCACTGGCCATCTGTGCATAAAACTTCTAAAAGAGGCTTATTGGTTTGTAAATTTGAATTTAAATGCCTGTGATTTCAGTGTACAGCTACCGTAGGACCAAGTTTGTAGTAATCATGTGCCTTTGCCAAGAGTGGTCCTGTTGCTGTGCCCTGGGATCCGGTGAGATGCGTGCTGTTTTCTTGTTTGTAGGACAAGGTGTACAGCTCAGTGCTGCAGCAGTGCTACAGCATGTACAAGGTAAGCCTGTGTCCCAGGCCTGGGCCTCACTGTGAGAGCCTCAGGGAGGACATGCAGTACAAGTGTGCTCTTTTAAACAACTTTAATTGTTTTTTAAAGATTTATTTATTTATTATATGTAAGTATGTGTAAATAGCTGTCTTCAGACACCCCAGAAGAGGGCGTCAGATCTCTTTACAGATGGCTGTGAGCCACCATGTGGTTTGCTGAGATTTGAACTCAGGACTTTCAGAAGAGCAGTCAGTGCTTTTTAACCGCTGAGCCATCTCTCCAGCCCTAGTTTTTTTTTTTTTTTTTAAATTAAAATATAATTACATTGTTTTCACTTTCTCTTTTGACCTTCTACATCCTCCCATGTACTCCTCCCCCATTCTCTCATGGCCTCTTTTTTTAAAATCATAAGTATGTATGAATCTATATGTGTGAATGTGTGTGTGTGTGTGTGTGTGTGTGTGTGTGTGTGTATCTAACTATATATAACCTGCTCAGTCCATATGACGTTCCTTATATGTATGTGTTCAGAGCTGCCCACTTGATATTGGATAACCCTTGGTGGGGAAGGTCATGTATCCCACTCTCTACATTCCTTATTTCCCATAGTCTTTAATCTGAGTTGAGCCCCCATGAGATTTCTCTCTTCCGTGTTAACATGTCTGTCGGTGTGGTCCTTGTTCAGATCTTGTTTGGGCAGCCATGGTGATGAGATTTCATGGGTGTAGCTTCTCTGATGTTTGTAGGAGATGCAGCCTCCTAGCAAACTCCCTGTTCCTCTGGTCCCTAGACTCAGATTTCTGCCTCCTCCTCTGATATGATCTTGAGCTTTAGGTACAGGAGCTGAGTTGTAATTGTATCAGTTGTATCACAGAATCACTTTTTTTTTTTTTTTTTTCATTTTGATCAGCCATGGTTTTCTGTAATGGTCTCCATCTCTTGCAAGGAGATGTTTCTTTGCTGAGGGTGAGACCTATACTTAAGCTGGCTAGACACTGGTGAAAGACATGCAGGATCTGACGGGGCCGGCATTCTCTTTAAAAATCAGGGTCTGTCCACTTCATCTGAGGATAAGTTTGTGAATGTTTACAAGCAATTTTGTTTTGTTTTTCTTTCTGAGACAAGGTTTCTCTCCAAAGCCCAGGCTGACCTCAAACTTACAGTCACCTTGCCTCAGCACCCCAAGTGTGTGCTACCATGCCTGGATCTGAAATTATTCTTTACTCTTTTGAGGTACTTGGGATTAAGCCTAGGCAAATGCTCTCCATTTGTAGCTACATTCCCATTTTTAACATTTTTATTTATTTATTTATTTATTTATTTTTTATAAATATTTATTTATTATACATAAGTACACTGTAGCTGTCTTCAGACATCCCAGAAGAGGGCATCAGATCTCATTACAGATGGTTGTGAGCCACCATATGGTTGCTGGGATTTGAACTCAGGACCTTCTGAACAGCAGTCAGTGCTCTTAACCACTGAGCCATCTCTCCAGCCCTTTATTTTATTTTTTAATGTACTTATGGTGCCAGAGAGATAGCTCTGTGGTTAAGAGCCTGTATTGTTCTTCCAGAGAGCCCAGGCTCAGATGAGGTCTATAGCTCCAGCTGTTCAGGTAGTTGAGGTGAGAGAATGACTTTTGAGTTTGAGCCCAGCCTCCTGGGCAACATGGAAGTCCTGTACTCTCAAAAACAAACAGATAAGCAGAAAGATGGGCAGAATTATTAAGCGGCCTTATAAAAATGCTGGTGTCTATCCCTTAGTGTATTGTTTAATAAGTTATATATAATTTTACACAATTTCTTTCTCACAAATACTTCCTATGTTTAATATACCTGGGAGTGTTAATGAGCCTCATTAAAGGTGAGATAAAGGAGCCTGTTACATCGAGCAGCACAGGACATTGATGTCATTTTCTACAATGTTTTACACCATTAGCTTTTCAATGGGACGTTTCTGAAAGCCATGGAGGATGGAGGTGTCAAGCTCCTAAAAGAAAGATTAGAGAAATTCTTCCATCGGGTAAGTGTCCTGAATTTTATTTATAACTTTAATAGTACCTTGAGAGAAATATCAATGAAGATGGTAATAGGAGTCAGTGGCCGAACACTTACCTGGTTTAGATAAGAACTTGGTTGATCCCCAGCACCACAGGGGAATTGTTACAGAACAATACAGAAGCAGAAAAACTTGTTTTTTATTCTTAAAGATACACACACACACACACACACATATATATACACACACACATATATGGTATATATATGGTATATATATGGTATATATTATACATATGTGTCATCTATATATATCATATATATATATCAGATATATATATATCTTATTATATATGTGACTGTCTTAGTCAGGGTTTCTATTCCTGCACAAACATCATGACCAAGAAGCAAGTTGGGGAGGAAAGGGTTTATTTAGCTTACTTCCACAATGTTGTTGATCACCAGAGGAAGTCAGGACTGGAACTCAAGCAGGTCAGGAAGCAGGAGCTGATGCAGAGGCCATGGAGGGATGTTCCTTACTGGCTTGCTTCCCCTGGCTTGCTCAGCCTTCTCTCTTATAGAACCCAAGACTTCCAGCCCAGGGATGGCACCACCCACAAGGGGCCCTACCCCCTTGATCACTAATTGAGAAAATGCCCCACAGCTGGATCTCATGGAGGCACTTCCCCAACTGAAGCTCCTTTCTCTGTGATAACTCCAGCCTGTGTCAAGTTGACACACAAAACCAGCCAGTACAGTGACATATATTGCATTGATGTTTTGCCTGCATGTATATCTGTGTAAAGGTTCCAGATGCCCTTGACCTGGAGTTACAAGCAGTTGTGAGCTGCCTTGTGGTAGGCGCTGGGAACTGAATCTGGGCCAGTGCTCTTAACCACTGAGCCATCTTTCCAGTCCCAATTTATCATTTATATTTTTAGTTGTATATGTATGTCTGTGTGTGGGTATGTGCACATAAGTGAAGTGCTCATAAAGACCAGAAGAGGATGTCTGATTCCTTGAAACTGTGAGCTCCAGTTGTCCCCTAGGGGTGCTGGGAACCAAACCCCACTCCTCTGCACGAGCAGTATGAGCTCTTGGCCACTGAGCCATCTTGCCGGCCTCCAGATTTGTTCGTTTGTTTTTTTTTAAGATAGAAAATCCAGACCTTGAATGTAGCAGAGAACCTGAGAATTGTTAATGCAAACCCAGAGCAGTGAAGAGATCCTCAGGCCTGTGATCTAGCCTGTTGGAACAGAGCATCCTGTCTCCTTCCAGGGCTCCTGGAAGCAGCTCCCAGATGTGTCTCAGCTTAATCTTGTACATCTGTGTGTGTCATAGGGAGGGCTTACTTCAAAGGCTGTCTTACTGTGTGGGTGGGTTAGAGTACAAACATTTAAACAATTACCAGAGTTGCATGTTTATTGCACACACACACATGCACGCATGCATGCATGCATGTACACACGCACACTTCTCTTTTTATTCTGAGATAGGATTTTACTGGCTAGCCTATACTTACCTCAGATTTACAGTAACCCTCCTATCTCAACCTCCCAAAGTGTTGAGATTACAGATATGAATTGTCACCTCAGCCTATGTTGGTTCTGTTCTAAGAGACCTCAGACATACTAACTTGGGGAGAAGGCTTTGGGCTTCTGGAGATTTGAATGGGAATGGTCCCCATAGGCTCATAGATTTGAATACAGAAGATAGAGTTGGTACCAGGGACGGGGGCATTTCTGTGATAGGCCTGACCATGCTTTTGTTTGGAAGAATGTGGAGTTTGGGACTTTGGATTTGGAAAGCTGTGGAATGCTTTAAATAGGGCTTAATGGGCTCTCCTAGGAGGAATATGGAAGGCTTTGTTGCTGAGTAGGATTGGAACTCTGCAGACCTGGCCCAAGAGGTTTCAGTGTATGGCCTAGAGACTGTTTATGTCGTATTTTGGTGAACAATGTGGCTGCTTTTTGCCCTTGTCTGAAGAGTCTGCCTGAGTCTAAGGCAAAGAGATTTATATTAATTGCATTGACGAACGAAGTTTCAAAAAAGCCCAGCAGAGACTTTGTTCTCTGGTTAAGTCTCATGAAGAATGTTTTGAACAAGCGTAGCAAGCTTAGAAAGGAAACATATAAAATATATGGTTAAAGTATTAAAGGGGCATAGGAAGTGAATCCTATGTTCTAGGAGATAACAGATTAAGGAATTTGGGGGCAAGAGTCTACCTAGCCAAAGTTAGGTCCAGGCATGGTGGTATATACACCTTTCATCCTGGGAGACAAAGCCAAACAGATCTTTGAGTTTGAGGCTAGCCTGGGTCTAGATGATGAAAAGCTTAAACCCAGGTATGGTGGTACAAGCCTTTAATCCCAGCATTACAGGAAACAGAGCCATAAAGATCTTTGAGTTCAAGATCAATCTACAGAGCAAGTTCCAGGAAAACCAAGCTTAGGCAGAGAGAGAGAGAGAGAGTCAGAAAACAGAAAGCTGGTGTTCTGCTAGCAACCTTCAGATGAAGATGTAGAGTTCTCTGCTCCTCCTGCATCATGCCTGCTTGGATGCTGCCATGCTCCGACCTTGATGTCAGTGGACTGAACCTCTGAGCCTGTAAGCCAGCCTCAACTAAATGTTGTTCTTTTAACAGTTGCCTTGGTCATGGTGTCTGCTCACAGCAGTAAAACCCTAAGTAAGATAGAAATTGGGAGGCACTATTTGAAAAGATTAGGAAGTGTGGTCTTGCTGGAGGAAGTGTGTGCAGGGATGGGCTTTGGAGTTTCAAAAGTGGTGGCTGAGGCCTTTAATCCCAGGACTCAGGAGGCAGAGGCAGGCCAATCTCTCAGATCTGGTCTATAGAGTGAGTTCCAGGACAGTTCAGGGTACATAGAAAGAAACCCTGTCTCAAAAAACCAGAAAAACAACAACGAAAGCCCAAGCGGGTCCCAGAGGCTCTGGTCTTGGCATCTTTTCACAGCAAGAGAACAGTGACTAACACAGCTGCCACATGGATTCAGTCACACGAATGTGAAATGTCCCAAGAGCTGAAACTAACCAGCCTCTTTCGTTGTACTTTGGGCTTTGTTTCACTTGCCGCAGCATCTGCAAGATTCAGTTTATGTTCAAGTTGTAATTCTCAGTTTTTTTTCCCTAAAATACCTCTTGTCTTAATTACTGTTCTATTGCCATGGAGAGATACCATGGCCAAGGCAATTTATAAAAGAAAGCATCTAATTGGGGTTGCTTACAGTTTCCCAGGGTGACTCCATGACCCCCGTGGCAGGGAGCATGGTAACAGGCTGGCAAGCGTGGTACTGGTACTGGAGCAATAGTGAGAGCTCACATCTGATTCACAACCAGCAGGTAGAGAGAGAGAAAGAGTCCAGAAAGAGCTGGGTCTGGGATGGGGTTTTGAAGCCTCCAGGGTCAACCCCAGTGACAGATGTCCTCCAACAAGGCCACACCTCCTAATCCTTCTCAAAATTTCAAAATTGTCCCACAAACTAGCATTCAAGTATATGAGCCAGTGGAGACTGTTCTCATTCAGATCACTACCTCTTTCATCCCTGTTTCTGTATTGTTTATTTAACTTTTAGTTATTGGTGTGAATGTAGCCTCGGCTTGATTTTGGGTGTCTTTCTCATTTTTTTCATGTGTTGAGTCAAGGCCTCTCTCAGAGGTCATCATTTCAGCAAGTGTAGCTGGCCAGCTTGCTCGAGGGATCCCATGTCTCTGCTTCCCCCAGCTGGGAAGCCCATGCCCACCTGAGTTTTTACACACAAGCTAGGGATCTGAACTCCAGTCCTCAGTGTGTGGCAAGCACTTTGAGCCTCAGAGCCATCTTGACACATTTCTCACTTTAATGACCATAATAAGTCACTCTGGTGCTATCGTTCTCAAACCCTGTTCTTGTTCTCATTATAGTCCTGTTACAAGTAAACTGTTCTCCTGACTGACATTCTTCCTCCTCTTCCTCCTCCTCCTCCTCCTCCTCTTCCTCCTCCTCCTCCTCCTCCTCCTCCTCCTCCTCCTCCTCCT
>JADRCD010221882.1:0-19962 GCA_019843815.1 Montemys delectorum | reverse complement strand
TCCTCCTCCTCCTTTTCCTCCTCCTTCTTCTCCTTCTTCTCCCCTCCTCTCCTCCTCTTCCTCTTTTGACCCTGTGGCTTGGCCTGTAGGGATGGAGGTCAGAGTAATAGTGTAGCCCTGGCTGTCCTGGAACTCACTCTGTAGACCAGGCTGGCCTCGAACTCAGAAATCCACCTGCCTCTGCCTCCCAAGTGCTGGGATTAAAGGCGTGCGCCGCCACCGCCCAGTGACTGACATCCTTCTAAATGGCACGGTGTCCATAGTTGTATCATGTGGATCCCTGAGAGACGCATCAGCACACCGAATACAGCTTTCAGCTTTTGTATTTCAGGACAAGTATTGACTTCAAGTCCATTCACTCTTCACTTATTGCTTGTTGGGCTTGTCTTGTGCTGTTTGTCACTATGTGACTGTGTGACTGTGTGACTGTGTGACTGTGTGACTGTGTGGCGTAGCAGCCTGATGTGAGCACGGTATCGAGTGTGCTGTTATTAAGCTGGTGTTTTTCCCACAGTATTTGCAGACGCTACATTTGCAGTCATGTGACCTACTTGATATTTTTGGTGGAATCAGCTTCTTCCCATTGGATAAAATGACTTACTTGAAAATCCAATCCTTTATTAACCGAATGGAAGAAAGCCTAAGTGTAGTCAAATATACAGCATTCCTCTACAACGACCAACTCATCTGGTACGTAACACCCTGTGGCTTGGCCTGTAGGAGATGGAGGTCAGAGTAATAGTAAACACAGTAGCAGTAGGTGTAGTTGTCTGTCACACAGGAGATAACAGCCGGGACATCAGCAGGAAAATTCTTTGTGGGCATTGTCACATTAAGAGGATTATTTAGAACACAGCTGGGGTAATAAACAATTAAAATTACCAAGCAGAGGAGTTTAAATAAAACTAGAGCCAAGACTGAGACGTCCCAGTGGCTAAACCCCTTGCTGTACAGGTGTGAGGATCAGAGTTCAGATCCCCAGAACCCACATAGTTGCCAAGTGGGCATGGTAGAGGAAGACCGAGACAGGGGAACTCCAGGGCAAGCTAGCTGGCTAATCTAGCTATATTAGTGAGCTCTAGAGTGAGGAGAGACTCTTGCCTCAATGAGTCAAGTACAAGAGCAATTGAGGATAATTCCTGGTGTTAACCAAGTGCACAGGCTCCCGTGCATGCATACACATGTGCACCTATATACATACAAAACCATGCATGCATATATACATATACACATGAAGAGTAGCCGAAGAAAGGTGGAAGAAGAGGAGGAGGATGAAAGGAGGAAGCTGTTCTCAAATAGCTTAATGTCTCCAGCAAAGACAGTTGGGGTGACAGTTGAAAGGCCACTTAGCGTTATGTAAAGACAGCAGAAAGCTACACACAAACACAAAGCAAGTTGGATGGAGTAAGAGTATGTGTATGCCTAAGTGAATTGCTGAAATTTAAGTTAGAGAAAAAGTTTCTGCATTTTTATTATTATTGTGTGATGATTCATGTGTAGGCGCACACGCCACAGCACATTGTGGAGGTTGGAGAACAACCTGTGGATTTCGTTCTCTTCCTTGTCTTTTGTTAGCGCTGGGGCTCAACCTTGGGTAGCTTAACAGGCTTGCATAGCAAATGCCTTTACCCACGGAGCTGTCCTGCTGGCCCTAATGAGTGTTTTATTTTGCTTCTGGTTTTTATTTTTATTTTTCAAGATAGGGTCACATTATGTAGATCAAGCTGATATGTTACTTCTAATCCCCCTGCCTCAGCCCCCATCCCCAGTGCTTACACGTATCTTAAAAAGGAAGTTGTATCTTGAACCTGATTTCGGTTTTACTTTCCCTTCCTCTTTATCATCTCAGTTACTTCTGAAAAAGAAAAATGTTGTAACTGTCCATGTGTTTGATTTAGACATTCTGTCACCTTCCACCTGGCCTCCTCCTAAATAAAGCAGCAAAGCTTTAGAACCACTCTGCCCTTCTTTACAGAGTATCTGTGTCTGCCCTAGGCTCCTAGAGTATGTACTTTCATTTTGTAACATTTATCTTGATGCTATTTATGCATATAGGTATTTTGCCTGATTAAGCCAGACTGGCTGTTCAGTAAGCCCCAAGTTGTTCCCGTCCCCACCTCCCCAGCACTTGGATTGTAAGCATGCACAGCCACACCTAGCTTTTAACACGGGTGCTTGGGATCTAAATTCAGGTCCTCATGCTAGCATGGCAAGCACTGTACCCCTGAGCCATGTTCCCAGCCCATGTCACATTTTAGATGTGGTCAGGACGTGAGAAAGCAGAAGGTAGTATGGGAGATGACCCAGTGCACTGTCTAGTGAAGGCATCCCGAAGAAGGGCAGCAGTTGTCTGCAGGGAAGGCCAGAGTTCATTCTAACATGATAGGCAGTGGAAGAGGTGTCACGCAAAGTTCTCAAACTTTTCGGTTGCCTTGTTTATCTCTTCTATCAAAACAACAACAGAGGCCTCTTCACGGGTTGATGCCTGCCGTTCCCGAACTGTTCTGTATCCCTGCCTCATTTTGAAATGAGATTGTTTGCTGGAAGCTTCTTCTTTCTCCTTGTTGTCTACATTGAAGCCTAGGGAACACATACCCACATATACTTCTGATGCCTACGGTCAACTTACATATCTGTAACATAGTGATATTTTCTAGAATGTGGTATTCACTGTATAGGCTGGGACACCAAGATGTCTTTCTAGAATGTATTATATAGTTACCACTGTTCCCTAAGTATGGATTTCAGCCTGAAAGTCAGATCTATTGGACTTAAAAAACTTAAAAAGTGTACAGGTATATGCATGTGTGTGTGCGTGTGCATGTGCGTGTGTGGTGTGCAGGTGCACACATATCTCTCCACTCTTCATTGGTTCCAGGGATCAAACCCAGGTCACCAGTCTTGCAAAGCAAACGCCTTTACCTGCTGAGCCTTCTTGTTAGTCCTGTTAGGGTTTTTGTTTCGAGTCTTATTTAAAATACAGGACTGTGGAGCAGCAGCTGCTAGCAGGTCAACCTGCAGTGCCAGCACTTGGTCTGATGTGTTTCCTTTCTGAGCTTCCCAGGTGGAGGATCTCCTTGTCTTGTTTTTGTTTAGTTTGAGCCCTATGTAGCAAAGGATGGCCTCGAACTTTTGATCCTTCTGTCTTACCTTCCCTAGGCTGGGCTCAGGCTCTACACCTGCTTGCCCATCTTGTTTGCAAGGCTGGGGATGGGTCCCAGGGCTTCATGCTATGCAAGCACTCTCCTATCTTACTGTATCTCTAGCTCAGCATCTTCATACAATATAGAGATAAAAACAAGTGCTACTTTAGAGCAGAGAAGTCAGAGGACCAATTCCAGACTTTAACCAGTGCTTTCCTGATGTTTCAGGAGTGGACTAGAACAAGATGACATGAGAATTTTGTACAAATACCTCACCACCTCACTGTTCCCCAGGCACATCGAACCTGAGGTATGATTGCGTTCTACAGACACACAGTAGATGGGGGAGGGGCAGGTGGGTGTGGTAAGCCGGGCACAGGACACTTCTGAGCCGCTTTGTGTTGTATACGATACTCAGGTCTACTTAGCTGTGTGTTGATCCATCACACATGAAAACGTGTGTCATCCTTCCTGTGGTTGTATTCAGACGGCATAGGAGGAACAGGTAGAGACAGTTGATCAGGTAGAGACAAAACTGGGTCTTAGGACAGGCATTCGTGAGGGCCCTAAGCCTGCTGTCTTCCTTTAGAAGTATGAGACATTGTGAGATGGCTTACTGCCTGGCTTGCTACCACTGTACCTAATTCCTGACTTTCCACAGAGAACACTAGATACCAGCATTCTTAATTAGGCTGAAAGTGAAAAGTGTTCACAGCCCATAAAAATCATTATTTTCCCTTGCTTTCCCTTGCTCTGATCATTTACAAGCTTCCCTTTCGTCCTCGTCCCACCTTTGTCTCTAGTGATTCAGGACTTGATTTAAAACAGTGGAACAACCTCACTGATACACTCAGGGGTACTTGCTTGCATACACAAGGCCCTGGGTTCCGTCCTCAGCACCTCAAGAAAACAAACATTGAAAGAGAGGTTTAAGATGGGTTCCTGGGGCTGGTGAGATGGATCAGCGGGTAAGAGCACTGACTGTTCTTTCGAAGGTCCTGAGTTCTGAATCCAGCAACCACATGGTGGCTCACAACCACCCATAATGAGACCTGACACCCTCTTCTGGTGCTACAGTGAATTACGCCGGAGTGAGAGTTGCTGGCAGAGGTCCTGAGTTCAATTCCCAGCAGCCACACACATGATAGCTCATGGCCATCTGTACAGCTACAGTGTACTCTTACACATAAAATCAATGAATCTTTAAAAAAAAAAAAAAAAAGACAGATTCCCTCCAGAGTCCCAGCATAGCTGCAGGTCCTCATAACCTTAGTAGCAGTCCCATGGGTTTGTTACACTGTCTAACAGGCGGTTGCTCGGGCTTCAAAGACATCAGCATCCTACGAGATGTGTTAGCTTCTCATTGCTGACAGGGTTTTTGAGGAAAACAGCTCAGGGTGGAAAGCTTGGTTTGTCAGTCTCAGAGGTTTCAGGCAAAGGTTTTCTGCTTGCATGTGGCAGAGGCTGCCTGCCTTGGTGAAGAAGCAGAGAGGGAGCAACCAAGGATAGATACATCCTTCAATGGTGTGCTCAGTGACCTGCTGCCTTCAGCAGGAACCCATCTCAACTAGTCCATTCATAGTCATAGCTTTCATTTGTCAGTGGATTTTGCCATCCATGAGCTTGGCATCCACAAGGTCCAGTCACATATCAGCAGCACTGCCAGCTAGACCAGGTTCCTTACACAGGTTATTGAGGGACATTCTAGATTCAGACCATATGCTTGTCCAACAAGGATGTAGCAGAGAGAGCCAGGACTACTCTGCCTGGAATCAAAGCCTTTCTTCCTTTCTCTCTCTCTCTCTTTCTCTCTCTCTCTCTTTTTAATAAGATTTATTTAAAATAAATCTTTTTTTAAAAAAGATTTATTTATTTATTTATTTAGTGCACTATAGCTGTCTTCAGACACTTTTTTTCTTGCTCTGGCCCTGCTCACTCACTGTAGCTCTCTTCAGACACCCCAGAAGAGGGCATCAGATCTCATTACAGATGGTTGTGAGCCACCATATGGTTGCTGGGAATTGAACTCAGGAGCTCTGGAAGAACAGTCAGTGCTCTTAACTGCTGAGCCATCTCTCCAGCCCTATCAAAGCCTTTCTTTTTTTTTTTTTTTTTCCAAGATAGGGTTTCTCTGTGTAGCCTTGGCTGTCCTGGAACTCACTCTGTAGACCAGGCTGGCCTCGAACTCAGAAATCCACCTGCCTCTGCCTTCCAAGTGCTGGGATTAAAGGCGTACGCCACCACCTCCCGGCATCAAAGCCTTTCTTATAAGCACACCTTTCAAGGAACTACTTCCAATGCCTGTCAACCTTTGATAGCTCAGTGCCACAGTAGAAGATTCTACCTGTTACTTGATTAAATGCCTGAAGAACAGTGTGTTTAAAACAGAAAGCTACAACACGGCGTGGCCATCTGAATTCACACATATGAGATCTGTCACAGATTAGTAGTGGGCTGTGCTTTTCCACCTCTGGGTATACTGTGCATCGGGGATATTTTGAAGTTATATGCTAAAACCAGAAGAGTACCAAACATTTTTCAAAATTTAGTTTTATATGTATGGGAATTTTGCCTGCGTGCATATCTGTGTTATCATATATGTGCAGGGCCTAAAGAGGCCAGAAGAGGACACTTGGATCCTCTGGGACTAGACTTACAGACTGTTGTGAGCTGTCTGAGATGGATGCTGAGAATCAAACCCAGGTCCTCCAGAAGAGCAGTCAGTGCTCTTCACTGCTGAGCTACCTCTCCAGCCCTTGAAACAATGTATTTTCAGCAAAACCATAGCATGCTAAGCACAAATCTTCCAGGGAACTTGGTGTCATGGCTAAAGATACACTCTTTGATCCCAGACAAGCCTAGTGTTGATGTCTGCCATTGATGTCTAGGAGCCACATCTGTGGGTGCATTTCTGTAACTCTGAGCTCCCACATGTAGGAAATGGGAAGAAGACAGTTTCCATGGGGAGGTGTGAAAAGACATGAAGAACCTAATAGAATTCAGTTATTCTTGTAGTAGGTTGTAAGATTTAGGCTTAGATGGAGTTATATTTTAATAGTCCTGATTACATTAGTCCGTTCTTTATGCATTTTTGGAGTGTGTTTATTATATTTTCTTTGAGAATTTTATATATGTGTGTACATACAATATGTATATATATTAGCCACACCTACCACCATACTTTTATGTCCACTTCCTCAGGACCCTCCAGACCATTCCCTCCTGGCTTCATGTCCATTTTTTATTATTGTGTTATTGCTCGTACCTCTCTATCCTGTCTTCCAGCTCCTACATTCTTTACCCTTTTCCTCCATGTCCCCTGAGCCTTAGATGGGGGTGGTACGAGGTCGGTGGATGACCCCTGCCGGAAAAGCTTCTCTGCCCACATCTATGGGCAAACAACACATGCATTTTAAGAACGTGGTTTCCTTTGGGGGGGGGGAAAGAATGTAGTTTCTTTTGTTTATTTTTCTCTGGGTGGCAAGGAGTATGGGAAATAAAGTGTAGCAAAATGGCTTGAGACCAACTAGCTGGTAGGAATGCCGTTTGTCAAACTGAAGGTAAAAATACCAAGTGTAATTGTTGTCAACATTGGTTTTGTTTGCAGTTGGCGGGAAGGGATTCCCCAGTGAGGGCAGAGCTGCCTGGGAATCTCCAGCACTATGGAAGGTAGGCTTCTGCTGCTCGGCTTACAGTCTTGCAGGTTCATCTCTTCCAGTAAGGTAAAGTCGTGAGCGTGGGATTACCTACAACAACAAGCCGGAAGGGAAGTTCAGTTGTTCCCAGTGACATTGCACTGTTTGTCTACGGAATTCTGCTTGCCGTTTACCAAATGACATCTAGCATCAACAGAATGTTAATATCCATTGACTAGGAATGTGTTTTGTTTATGTTATGTTTACAGTTTACCTCATTGAGTTGAGTCATCTCTGTGTTTACTTTTAAGATTTCTCACTGGACCCTTGAACCTTAATGATCCAGAAGCAAAATGCAGATTCCCCAAAATTTTTGTAAATACAGATGACACTTACGAAGAGCTCCATTTAATTGTTTATAAGGTAACGATTGTTTTCCCTCCGGTGTTATGGATGAAAGCTAAGGCATACCTCCCTTGCACATGCAGACCAGCACCGGGGTGAACCTCCTCAGTGTTTCTTGGGAAAGGTGTTGCAAGTTCTGATTTCTGTAAAACTCAAAAAGGGTATTCTTTTGTAGCAGGAAGTTGCCTTTCAACCCTTTTAGGCAATTTTGCTACTAGTGAAAGAAGTGCTGGCTAAGGTGGGATATTTAAGTGAGAGGGCCTGCCTCAGCATAGATGTACAGCAGCCACACTTGAGTGAGCTCTGCTTCTGTGCCGAACCCTAACATTTAGAGTGACTAATGTAAAGCAGCACTTTGTCTCACAGTGCTTCTTGTAAGAATAGGTATGTGTGTGTAGGCTGAGTTTTCTTTTTCTTTGGAGCGAGGTTTCATTGTTTGCCTAGTCCTGGGAGCAAGCAGTCTTTACTTCTGTCTCCTAGTAGCTGGGACTGCAGGTGTGTGCCACCATGCCTCGGTAGTGTTTCTTCCTCCCCCAACCCTTTCTTTCCCTCTCTTCCTCCCTCGCCATTTCTCTTTAGGCAGTTGTGGTACACGAAAGAAAAGTGACCACAAGTCCGTCTTCTGTCATACATGAAACTACAAATACATTTTAATTCAAAGGCTTAGAAATTATGTTTCAGGAAAACAGAAAGGATGCTACAGTCTCACTGTGTGAAGAGTGGAATGATTAAAAGCAGTGCCTGAGAGAAAGCTGGGAGCAGAGAAGGCTCCAGGCTAGGCTGTGAGGAGACAGGGCTGAGGCGGTGACCACCTGTTCTTCAGAGCACACAGAAAGCCCTAACTCAGAGTGACCAGCAGCCAGGTGTGGGAAATGGCTCTGGAAAGAGAGGGTTAGGGGGTATGGTCTCCCTCTTCCTGTCCTTGCCTGCAGCTGAGCCTGCACCTGAGCCTGTACAACAGGGTGAAGGCTGAGAATGTTTAGCAGAAAGTGACAAAGCCAGAGAGACCGAGATGTGAGCCTCTGTGCCTGAGAAGCTGGCCGGCTCTTCCTTGGGTTCCATCTGCCTGGTGTGACTGCCTCCCGCATCCCGTATGATGTGTAAATCCTGGCGTGACTGCCTCCCTCATCCGTATGATGTGTAAATCCACCATCCCCAGCAGTCTAAGGCTCTCTCATGCTTAAGTGTGTAGAAACAAACCACACCAAAACATCAAAGCCCTGCAGGTTCTAAAAGGGAGAGAACTGATTCTGGGACAGATGGTGTTTAAAAAAATTAGTGTACACAGGGCCAGCGAGGTGGCTCAGCAGCTATGAGCTCTGACAGAGGACCTCAATTTGACTTCCAGCACCCAGGTTGGGCAGCTCACCACTGTCTGGAACTCCAGCTCCAGAGGATCTGACATTCTCTTCTGCATCTGTAGGCCCCAGGTACATATGTAGTGCATGGGCATACATGCAGGCACAGTCAAATTAAAGCAGTGTGCATTGATTAGAGGAGTTGTGTGCATTAAGGTTGTTGTGGAAGGCCCCAAGTAGGCCAAGTAACGGCTCATGCCTATGACCAGAGCACTCAGGAGGCAGAGGCAGGGAGGTCATAAGTTTGAAGTCAGCCCAGAATTTAGAGTGGGAGTGCCCCCAAAACCTGCCACATTATAGTAACCCCAGTTTAATTGAAACTATAGCTGATTTTTTTTTTTATTGTAGCTGGATGTAGTTGTGCATGCTTTTGATTCCAGTACCAGGGAGGCAGAGACAGGTGAATCTGGGTCATCCTGGTCTACATAATGAGTTCTAGGCTAGCCAAAGTTATACAGTAAGACCCTGTCTCAAAAACATTGTGATAAGATAAATTCTATTAAGTTAACACCATCTCTTTCAAGAACTCTGTCCTTTATACAATAACTCTCCGTGCCTTACCTTGAAAATGCAGCTTGTGTGTGTGTGTGTGTGTGTGTGTGTGTGTGTGTGTGTGTGTAGTATGCACAAAGTCTTTGTGTCTTAGTTAGGACTTCTATTGCTGTCTCAAAATACCCTGACCAAAAGCAAATTAGGGAGGAAAGGTTTATTTTAGTTTACAGTTCTATATCATACAGGTTCCATCATCCAAGGAAGTCAGGGCGGGAGCTGACACTGAGGGCTGTGGGGAGTGCTGCTTATGGCCTGCTCGTGGACACTTGCTCAGCCTACTTTCTCATAGAACCCAGGACCATGAGCCCTGTATTGGTGGTCCAACAGTGGCCTCTAGTTGTAAAGTTCAGGAGCCCTATTTTCACTTTAGACACCAACTGTGAGGTGTCTCCAAGATCACCTTTAAGGCCAGTAGTTGACAGGAAAAGCAGAACTCACAAAAGCAGCTATGCTCAAGGTACAGCTTGTCACAGTGAATGGCAGAGATGGAAGCAGTCTAGGGCTGGAGAGTGAATAAGAGCACTTGCTGCGCAAGAGCCAGGGCCTGAATTCAGATCTCAGCACCAACATGAAGCCAGGCATGGTCTCATGCATCTTTATCTCCAACTCTAGGGATGTAATGGGGGAGATCCAAGGAAAGAGGGCTGCTGGGGCTGCTAGCTGCCAGTTTAGTTAAAAAACTACAACAATGCCAGGCGGTGGTGGCACACGCCTTTAATCCCAGCACTTGGGAGGCAGAGGCAGGCGGATTTCTGAGTTCGAGGCCAGCCTTGTCTACAGAGTGAGTTCCAGGACAGCCAGGGCTACACAGAGAAACCCTGTCTCAGAAAAAACAAAAACAAAAACAAAAAAACTACAACAGAACCCCATTAGCTCCAGGTCTAGGAAAAGACTCTGCCTCAAAGGAATAAGGCAGGGACGATGGATGCCGTCCTCTGTCTCCATGCATGTGCACACACAATGCACACCTGCACATATGCGTACAGCACACAGTCGAGAAGAGGTCTGGAGGTCAGCAGACTGCACTCTTGAGACAGCACAGCTGATTCTGCAGTGATAAGGGAAGTGCATGGCACTGATGCCCTCTAGGGAAGTTGTCTGGTCACCACACCCAAGATTTTATCGGGGATTGGCCAAGTGGACACTCAGCTGGCCTCCACATGCTTGCCCCTCCTCCCCAGCCCTGCGTGTGTCAAGCTGGTACTGAAGGACCGTGATGGATAGCCCTTGCGGTTGGCTGTAGTTGAAATTTCTCTGAGTAGTTGTGAGGGTAAGGCCATCGTGGAATGATTTGGGAAGTGTTCTCCTAGTTTTGGAGGACTTGGAGAATTGGTGTTAAATCTTTAAATGTTTGGTGGAATTCCCAGTAGAACTGTGTGCATGGGTGTTTCTGTGTGTATTTTTTTAAAGTTTTATTTTAGCTTGTTTGAAACCAGGTCTCGCTATGGGGCTCTGGGTGTCCTGGAACTGTCTCTGTAGGTCAGGCTGGCCTCAAACGCACAGACATCCACCTGCCTCTAGAGGCCTCCCAAGTACTGGGATTAGTGTGAGTCACTTCCCCTGACTCTGAGGTTTTGAATTATGAGGTTCTTGTTGGTGGTCTATCTTGTTTTTCTTTTTCTTCTTGAGGCTGTTTCGGTAGTTTGTGTCTTTCTCTGGAGTTTATGAACTCCATGAAGTTAACTAGTTTGTTGGCACACAGATCTTCACAGTACTGGCGTGTTGTTTTTACTCCTTTGCTTAGGAGTTAATAGCGATATCTCTCTCCCTTTGATTGTTGATTCTGATAATGAGTCTTCTGTCCTTTTTTAAATTCTAGCATGCAAAGAGGTTTTTCTGTCTTGTGTTGGTTTTCCCAAGAGCCAGCGTTGGCTTCCTGTGTTGTTTCTCTTCCCTGTGGAGCCCTTCCTGCTTTAACGGTTACTACCCCTTCCTCCTGTTTGCTTCAGGTTCCCTTTGCTCTTTTTTCCAAGGTCTTCAGATATGAGCTTAGGTCATCAGTCTTAGCTCTTTCCTCATATTAGTCATTTGCAGTTATAAGGACTGTCAATGTTCACACAAGAGCTTTTGTAACACTGTCTGTGTGGGTCTGTGCATGAGGGCAGCTGCCTTTAGAGGCCAGGGTGCCACATTCCCCTGGAGCTGGAGTTTTGTGCTAGGGACTAAGCTCAATTCCTTGGCAAGGGCAGTGCATACTCTTAACGACTAACCCTATTTGCGTTCTTCTTTTAGACATGATCTCATATAGCTCAGACTGACCTTGAATTTCCTCTGTAACTGAGACTGCCCTGGAATTCCTGATCCTTCTGCCTCTATCTGGTATTACAAGTGTGTACCAGCATGCTTGGCAGTTTTAGCTATATTCATGGTCTCAGTTGTGGTTACTTGCTAAAGTCACAACTGCAGTTATCTGCTGGGGTCAAAGGAAGCAAGGTTGTAGTGATATGGTCTGTTCTTAAATTTGTTTTGTTTTGTTTTTTAGATTTATTTATTTTTATTTATTATATGTAAGTACACTGTAGCTGTCTTCAGACACACCAGAAGAGGACATCAGATCCCGTTACAGATGGTTGTGAGCCACCATGTGGTTGCTGGGATTTGAACTCAGGACCTTCCAAAGAGCAGTCAATGCTCTTAACTGCTAACCTATCTCTCCAGCCCCTTTCTTTAAGGGTTTTTTGTTTTGTTTTGTTTTCCCTGTGGTTTTAAGGCATTTATTGTAGGAAGAGAGAGAGAGAGAGAGAGAGAGAGAGAGAGAGAGAGAGAGAGAGAGCGAAGAATAGAGAAGCAGAGGCCAGCATAGCCACGTGGGGGGGGGGGAGTAAATGCTTTTGCCTTTTGTTCCCTTGTGCCCCCTCTCTCCCATTCCCTTCCTTCTTCTCAACATGTGGCCATGGCCGGCCTCTGCTTCTCTATTCCCCCCACCCCCGGCTTTCTACAATAAACACCTTAAGTTTTTTGATGGAAAGTGTTAAGAGTACACAGAGGGACTAGAACAGTGAAGGCCCAGGCAGCCAACAAAGGTGAGTTCATGAGATGCCAATTTTTTTTAAGTTTTTGACAGGGTTTCTCTGAGTAGCCCTGGCTGTCCTGGAAGTCATTCTGTAGACCAAGCTAGTCTCAAACTCAGAGGTCCACCTACCTTTGCCTCCCCGAGTGCTAAGATTAAAGGAATGTGCTACCACTTCCCAGTTTAAGATGCCAGTCTGTTTTCTGTCCTCTGTATTTTATTTTGAGAACATTTTAAGCTACACTACCATGTGTAAATACTTTGTGTCCCTGACTGATGCGTTGTAGCCTAAGCACCCAGACACTGTGGAACCAAACACACAGCCACTTCCTTATCAGCCACTGTGCTGCTCTGCTTGACAGAACTGGGTCTTCCTGTAGCCGTCTGTTGACATGAAGACAGGTGCACCACATTTACTTACAGCAATCACTCCTCTTCTATCCCAATTGTAACCTCTGGTTTGTCTCCCCGCAGGCCATGAGTGCAGCTGTGTGCTTCATGATTGACGGTAGGTGCTGGAGTGGGTCTGCTTCAGCCTGACTGGGTCAGCTCCCTGCAGCTTGCTGGGTCCTGTCCTTAATGGACAATATGTTGTCACAAGCCATGGAGAGGCTGTTTTAATCACTGCTCCCATTTGGAACCTCTGCTACCCCTGTCATCATTAAAGTTCTTCTCACTGATATGCAGTAGAACCAGCTCCTCCCTCAGCTCTCTGCCTTTAGTGGGTGGGGGCAGTGCCTGCCCTCTAAGGACTCTGGGTTAAGTGAGGTGTGTTTGAGGTGAATCTAATAGTCCATGACTCCAAGTGCTGTGTCGTGTGTATTAAATAAAAGCTTGGGGCTGGAGAGATGGCTCAGCGGTTAAGAGCATCAACTGCTCCTCCGAAGTTCCTGAGTTCAAACCCCAGCAACCACATGGTGGCTCACAACCACTTGTAAAGAGATCTGACGCCCTCTTCTGGAGTGTCTGAAGACAGCTACAGTGTACTTACATATAATAAATAAGTAAATCTTTAAAAAAACAAAACAAAACAAAACAAAACTTGACCTTAGGTGTTTCTAGGGCAGCCAGTCTGCCACTGTTTAAGGTCTATAAAGCCCCCCCTCACAGTGAAAAGGCTTCACGTTATCTATAGCCAGCTCTAGCTTTATCTTTCTGTTCAGTTGGGAGGGATGGGGTTCTGAATGTTTGTTTTGTTCCCCAATTATCTTGATCTCATCTAGTTGGTCAGTAAGTTTTTCATTGGAATTGTATCAAGTACTGAACAGTGACATGAGCAGGAGCTATGGGCACAAAGGACGGTAGCACTGAGCACTGTTTGTTTAACTCCTGCCTGCCAGCCTCCACGCAGCTCACTCTGGACTTCTGCCGAAGATTAGACAGCATTGTTGGGCCCCAGCTTACAGTGCTGGCATCTGACATCTGTGAGCAGTTTAATATCAACAAGAGAATCTCCGGGTTTGTACTCTGCTTCATGTTTCCTTTCATATGCTAAGTGCTTGCGGTCAGGTGACGCCGGCTTGTACTGAAGGGCCTGGTCAGCCTTAGCACTGCAGCATTTCCTCAACATCTAGAAAGCTCGCTCGGTCCCCTCTGTCATGTGCCCCAGGAACGGGAAGGTAGGTTCCGCTTGGAGTGTCCCTTTTACTTCATGGAAGAGGCTGATGCAGCTCAGTGTGGCTTTCACTGAGGATGTGCCAAGTCTTACTCACACAGTGAGCTACAGTCACGTGACCAGGCACCATACACAGCGCATTCATTCCCAGCATTGGAGAAATGTTAGTCTCCTAAGCCAGGGTCAGCAGAGTGTTTCCTGCAACAGAACAGATAGTAAATAAGTTGGACTTCATGGACAATGTACTGTTATTTAAAAAAAAATCACATCTAGGTGAAATATTTTTGATTAAAATATAGTCTTCAGTTCCCTGGAAAATTCTACCTTATTAGCTGTCACATGTTAGTATTATTGGATGAAGCATTGGCTACAGTTTACTGAGATTCTTGACTTGAGTGCCTAGCCATTGAAGATACAAGGCTGTCATTTATACAGTCATTTAATTACATGTATTTATTGTGCATGTGTCTAGGTCAGAGAATGGTTTGCAGGAATCACTTCTCTCCCTCCATCACGTGGGGCCTGGGTTCTGACTCAGGTCTTCAGGCTTGGTGGTACATGCCTTTCCCTTCAGAGTCACCGTGCCACCCCCGCCATACAGTTTTAGTTTGTGAATTTTCTGTTCATGAGGGTCTCTTGGGTGTTGGTTTTGAGGCAAGGCCCCGTGTATTAAAGGCTGCCCTTCTACACTTTCACACTGTGGCTGTGCAGTTGTGATAACTATTCTTTCGAATTGTCACAATCTCAATGTCTTGTCTGTACAGGTCTGAAAAAGAACCCCAATTTAAGTTCATCTATTTCAACCACATGAATTTAGCAGAGAAAAGTACAATTCACATGAGGAAAACGCCCAGCGTGTCACTCACATCGGTCCACCCAGATCTAATGAAGATTCTAGGTGACATCAACAGTGACTTTACCAGGTAATTGCAACAACTTCTCAAAGTAGGTGTTATCTTTCTGAGAATAGATTTAAAGGAATTATATTTATGTATATTTTTAATCTTATTTGTTTGTTTACATGGGATTCACTGTATAACCAAGGTGGTACTTAAATTCAAGATCCCTCTGCCTCAGCCTTCCCAGGGCTGGGATTATAGACATATGCCTGCATGCCTAGCTAAATTATTTCCTTTAAACCAAGTGACCCAGAGCCCTTGAGAAGAGGCTCAGGCCTGAGCTGTTTCCACATCACATGACATTGCCTTGCACACGTGACTCCTTGACCATAACTACAACTTAGTACTGTGTCTTGTTTTGAATTCTTTTTCTCCTCCGAGTCTAACTGTGTACATAAAACGATCCCACTCTGAAACTTTGTTACAGAGCAGATGAAGATGAAGAAATCATTGTGAAAGCCATGAGCGATTACTGGGTTGTTGGGAAGAAGTCTGACCAGCGGGAGCTGTACGTGATTCTCAATCAGAAGAACGCAAACCTGATCGAGGTCAATGGTGAGTGGGACCCACTCTCTCAGTGCAGTTGTAATGCCACTGAGACTTCAAATTATTTTCCCCTGTGGTAAGAAACATTATAGAACCTGCATATCTCAGTGCATACCTGTAATTTCAGCTGAGGCAGGAGGATCAGGAGTTCAAGTTCATCCTCAGCTATACAGTGAGTTGAATTTAGCCTGGACTACATGAGACCCTATAAGTAAGTATGGCCTGTGAAATGGCCTAGTGGGTGCAGGAACCTGCTGCCAGGCTTGCTGACAGAGTATGATCTCTGAGACACACAGATTGTCCTCTAACCTCATGCATACACACTGTATCAATTCCACACACACACATGTACACACACGAGGCAATAGTAAATAGGTGAGCTGCAGCAGTGGCTCAGGGGTTAAGACCAAGCTTAGTTCCAGCACCCACACAATGGCCTGCAAACATTCGTAGCTCTGTTTTCATGGGATCTAATACCTCTTCCGTCCTCTGACGGCAGTGGGCACACATGTGGTGATAGACCTGCATGCTGACATCCACATAAAATAAAAATAAACATTAGAAAGCAAATACAGGGACTGCGGAGATGACTGCAAAGGGTTAGAGTCTCTGGTGCTCTTACAGGGGACTCAAGTGTGGTTTCTAGCACCACATGGGGCAGCTCACAACTGCCCCCCCCAAGCAAAAACAAACAAAAGCTCCTGGCTTCTCTGTGTAGCCCTGGCTGTCCTGGAACTCACTCTGTAGACCAGGCTGGCCTTGAACTCAGAAATCCACCTGCCTCCGCCTCCCAAGTGCTGGGATTAAAGACGTGCGCCACCACTACCCGGCTGCATCCTAGGTTTTCAAGAGACTCATGCAGGAGGATCAGAACTTCAAAGTCTGCCTGGGCAATTTATGGACTGAATTTGAGTAAAAAGATGGGGGGAAATGAGGTGGGTGTCAGGGATCCAGTGAGAGGTATCCCATTGCTACACCTGCCGAGCGTGAGTGAGGGCCTAACTCAGTCTCCAGTGTAAACAGAGACCAGAACATGACTGCTAAGAGCAAGCAGATGCTTCCATTTCAGGTTTAAAGAAAAATTTATTTCATGCATATGGGTGTTTTACCAGCATGTGTGTCTGTGCCCCACCTACTATGTGCCTGGTCCCTGAGGAAGCAGAAGAAGGAACTGCAGTTACAGACAGTTGTAGGCTGTCCTGTGGGTGCTGAGAACCAAGTGGGATCTTCTGTAAGAACAGCAAGCGCTCCTAACCACTGAGCCATAGCTCCGGTCCCCCATTAAATGCTTTTATTTCTCCTGTGGTGTGGGAAACTTAACAGTGCCTAAAAGAAAATTGTTTTCTAAAGTGCTACAAAAAGAAAAATAAATCATCAAATAATGAATAGCTGTGCACTGTACAAATGTTCTTTTATATATCCTGCAATGAGAACAAGTCTCTCCACGCTGCCAGGTTCACATGGCACTTCCAGCTCTCACCAACTGCATATGAACAGAAGAATGCATTTTTTTTTCTGCCTTCCCATCAAAGCGGGGTTGGTCTCCTTTCTGAACAGTGTGATCTAGCAGCTGCTTTGTGAGTCTTAATGAATGTTATTCTCATGGGGTGGGGTCTCTCCACTTTTTGTGTGGAGTGATGCTAACAGCGGGGGACATATCAAGTAGGGGACATATCCCATTAACCTCGTGTAAATGAAATAGAGGGTCTTATATCTTTTCTTTTGTTGGTTTGTTTTGGGGTTTTTGTTTGTGTTTTTGAGACAAGATCTTTTGTCTGGCTGGCCTGAAAGTTGCTGTGTAGAACAGTCTAACCTTGAATTTACAGCCATTCTCCCACCTTTTCCCCAAGGTTGTGATTACAGGCAGCCTCTCTGTGCCCTGCATTAAGACATTTCATATCTTCATTTGCATTAGTATTTGTGTGCATGAAAAGCGTCAGGTGGTTCATGCCAGAGATAAAATCAGAATTTAGCCGGGTGGTGGATGCCTTTAATCCTAGCACTTGGGAGGCAGAGGCAGGCGGATTTCTGAGTTCCAGGACAGCCAGGGCTATCCAATTCTTTAAGAAACCCTGTCTCAAAAAACCAAAAAAAAAAAAAAAAAAAAAAAAAAATCAGAGTTTAGAGGAGTGGGTGTGAAGCTCAGTGGTACAGCATTTCCTTGGTATACTCAAGGCCCTGGGCTTTGTACTTATTAGCACCACAAAAAATAAAATAAAGTGAATTTAGTAAAACCAAGGTGATTATCTCTGGAAAGCCCTTGATTTACATCAGCTTCTCGAGAGCATCGAACTTCCAATGCTCTGACCTGCCAGGATCTCAGGCACTCCTCAATCCAATTCTTTTTTTTTTTTGGATTTTCGAGACAGGGTTTCTCTGTATAGCCCTGGCTGTCCTGGAACTCACTCTGTAGACCAGGCTGGCCTTGAATTCAGAGATCTGCCTGCCTGTGCCTCCCAAGTGCTGGGATTAAAGGCATGTACCACCACCGCCCGGCAATCCAATTCTTTAAGAACCAAAACAGTGGTATTCCTAGTGTGTTGGGAAACATGGAGGTCTCCCATCTGCCTTCTCTGTTGGTAATCATTTTGGTATTGTTGCTTACTCTTCTTAAGGTAAAGTCAAAATTAATGCAGACATTTCCTTATTTCCTAACTTTATCCCCAGTACTGAAAGCACTGACCGTAGCATCCAGCTCAAAGTAAGAAGCTGTGCTCTTGACACTCTGTTTTCTGTTCCTTCTGCAGAAGAGGTGAAGAAGCTGTGCGCCACGCAGTTCAATAACATCTTCTTCTTGGACTGACTCTAATGGCTCAGCAGAACATCTTTTAAAACCTCAACAAACCTTTTGTTTACCATTACAACTTACTGGTCATGATAGTGACTGGGTTAGTGACAACAGTAAAGCAATACCTGCTTTGAAAAATCAAATTTCTACTTGGTCTGATGATTACCTGAGGTTTCTAGGTGTTAAATATTTATGTGGAATTAATCAAAGGTAGTCAGCTGAATATCATTCCATTCTGCTGACATTATGTGGATATTTTACTGGGAAATAAGACTAATAAATTGTTAAAGTTTTTAAAAATTCTGGTTTCCTGTTGAGTCTTGTGTTGCTGGTGGTTTGACTGCACTGGCCAGTAGGGCTCATAACCCCTGCTGAGGGGCCAGGGACAGGCTCAGCAGTTAAGAGCACGTGCCTCTTTGCAGAGGACTTAGGCTCAGTCTCAGCACTTTGTTGGGCAACTCACAATCTCCTGTAACCTAGGCTAAGTTCTTAAGCTTCCTAATACTGTGGCCCTTCAATCCAGCTCCTCATATTGTGGTGACCCCCAAACATAAAATTTTTTTCATTGCTACTTCAAAACTGTCATTTTGCTACTGTTATATGAACTGTACTGTAAATATCTGATATGCGACTCCTGAGAAAGGTGAATCCACTCCTAAAGGGATCATGAGCCACAGGTTGAGAACCACTGCTCTAGGGGATCTGATGTCCTGTTTGGTCTCCTTGAGTACCTGTACTCAATCTTAAAAACCTCGTGGTGGTTTAAATATGCTTGGCCAATGGGAAGTGACACTATTAGGAGGTGTGGTCTTGTTAGAGGAAGTGTCACTGTGGAGATAGGGCTTTGAGGTCTTTTTTGTATGCCCAAGTCTGGCCTGTGTGATCCAGACCTTCCTCCTGGCTGCCTTCATATCAAGATGTAGAACTCTCAGCTCCTCCAACCCCACATCTGCCTGGATACTGCCATGCTTCCCACCATGATGATAATGGACTGACCCTCTGAACAGTAAGCCAACCCCAACGAGGTGTTTGACTTTATAAGAGTTGCTGTGGTCATGGTGTCTCTTCACAGCAGTAAACCCCAACTGAGACAACCCAAAAACTAACAGACAGTATCCTGACAGCTTGGGGTCTCCCTGTTCACAAGAGGAGGACAGTGATGCACAGGTACGTTCTCTAGATTTGATTCACTTTGAGTACTTCCCTGATGTTTCATTACATCATCCTGAGCCATCTAACTAGACATTGCTCCTCTTTGTCGGGAGGCCCTCCCAAGAGCCACGTCACCCTGAATCCCTTCACAGCTGAGATGAAATATAGGCGAATTTTACTTAACCCTGTTGTGCTGACCCAGAGAGTCACTGAGTGGTCTGAGACACAGTATTTCCTCAGCCCCCAAAGCAGCCCTCTGCAGTCTGCCTGCTCTAACCTCCACACCTATTGTGTTATAGGTGAGGAAGGAAGCAGCTTCATCAGTTTGTATTGCTTTCCTTGTTCCTTGGTTCTGAATAATTCATTTCCTTTTTTTTTTTTTTTCTGCCTGTGCATAACTTAAGACTGGTTTTTAGTTCCCCACCATACTGGGCTTTTGTTCTTTGAAGAGTTTGGGGTCACATCTCTGATCATGGTTGTCTGTGTGCTATTTGGAATCGCATGTGTTTGTCTCCATCAGCGTTTATTCTTTGTTGCATTCTGGCTCCAGAGTCTTCTAGTGGAGCTGTTTCATTATGTTGCTAATTTCAGGTGTCTTTTAAAATTTTTTGGGTCAAAATGGTAATCCTCCTTGGGACTCTGTCTGCCTTGCAGGGCTAGTATGTAAATTCAAATATGTAATACTTCCTTTGGGTCTCCACTCCTTTGCCATTTGTGTGTTATAAATATGTACATGTATCTATGTTTACACAGATGTTTATGCAGGTGTGCAAGCACATATGTGTGTAGAGTATGAAGACAACATTGGGTATCTTCCTATATTGCTCTCCATCTGTGTGTTATGTGTTTATAGTGTGTG
>JADRCD010221881.1:11157-34674 GCA_019843815.1 Montemys delectorum | reverse complement strand
GAGAGAGAGAGAGAGAGAGAGAGAGAGAGAGAGAGAGAGAGAGAGAGGTCGAGATCTAAGCACCATAGCAGTTCACACACCTAGTTATCAGTATCGTCCTCGTAGCTGAGCTGGGCCCTCATTCCAGAAAACATACTTCTTTTCGTGTTGGAAATAATCCATATTTATTTTGACCTTCAGAGGACTTGTGGCCTTGTTGGAGGACATGAGCCAAAATTTATCCTGGCAAGGCCAGAGCTGTTGGAGGCTTGTCTCCACAGGGACTGCATAGAGTAGAGGCAGTAGAAGGAAGGTGGCCGAGGTCAAACAGGAATTCCTGAACTTCAGCCTGAAAATTAGAGGGGTATGTAAGAAAGGCAGCATCTGCAGCCCCTCTCTGTCTCTCTGTGGCTCTCCGTCTCTGTCTGTCTTTCTGTCTCACCTCACCCCCACCCCAGAGTTCCTGTTTATCTGACTTTACCAAGGTTAGAGTGCCTTTTGTAGCTGACTTTGGTAGGAGAGGACATCCAATCTCATTTGTCACTTGGCTTTAATGCCTGTAATTCTCTAAATTTTGTCAAATGCAGATCTTGGAAGATGAATCACATGACTTTTGAGCAGTGTGTTTTTCTGGATTTCTTGGTTGTAAAAATATTGTTAGCTGAGGTTGTAGCTTATGCTAGTCTTTGCCTAGCATGTGTGCAAGGTCATGAGTTCTAGTTGGGGAGACAGTTTAGTCAGCCCATCAGGTGGTTGTTGCTTAAGCACAAATCCTGAAGTCCAGGATCCATGTGAAAAGTCAGGCATGATGGTGCATGCTTGGAACCTCACCCCCAAGCCGGGAGGACAGAGACAGTTAGATTCCTGGGGCTCACTAGCCTGCCAGCCTAGCCTCATGTGAACCCGTGGTCCTAATGAGACACTCTGACTCAAAAAAAAAAAAAAAATGAAACAAAGCAAAACAAACCAAGAACAACAACAAAACCCCAAAACAAGGTGAATGGTTCCTAAGGAATAATACCCAAGCTTGACCTCTGGCCTCTCTTTTCATGCACACATATATGCATACATTACACACACACACACACACACACACACACACACACACACTCCTCAGGTTTGATCCCCAACACTGGCAAAATATAAATAAATAAATAAGTAAATAAATAAATACGACCTTATAAAAATGCCGCCACACTGTTAGGTGGCAGGAGATGACTGCCATGGCGCCTTCCCTCCAGCCTTACTTCAGAAACATACCTCGGTGTCCAAAGCACGAGGCAGAGTTAAAAGGACTGTTCTTATTGCAAAGCAAATGTGCTAACTAGCCGCTGTGTGGCGAGTCTGAGAATCCTTAGCTAGACCAGTATTTCTCATGACACAGAACCACAGTTTGAATCTGTTCTATGTCTCGTTGTAGAGACGGTAGATGCTGAGGCTCTGGATAAATCACACATGGTAACATTAAGACATTTGCCTTAATAAGAATATACATTATGTGAGAGCAATTAAAAATGATCGTTTCATAGAGTCAAGCTCTCTGATTAATTTTGGGGGGAGTAAGTACTTTGTATCACATTTACATAAAGAATATGAATAATGATGTTCTTAAATATTTCATGTCACTGTTGATGTGTTTGAGCCTTACTGTGCTGGTCAAGAGTTTCATCTGAGCCCAGTAAATGGGAACCACATTCTCTCATGATTTTCAGAACATAAGGTGAAAGAGATTCCATAAAATACTCAGGTGGGCTGAGTGATCAGATGAACATCTGCTGGGGCTGAGAGTACAGCTCAGTGCTAGAGCATTTGCCTAGCATGCACAAGGCCCTGGGTTCAGTACCCAGTTCAACCAAAAAGGAAACATAATAAATTAATGAATAAATAGATAAATAAACAACTAAATGATGATCATCTATTCTGACCCTATAGCTGTATGTTGGCCACCTTGGTTGTCTATGTTTTCTTAGGTATAAAGGGAGAATCTTAACAGTACAGGTAAAAAAGAATATACCATGTGATGTGTGTTCAGCCCAACTTCATGCCCAGTGCAGGTGAGAGGGC
The DNA here is from genome assembly GCA_019843815.1 of Montemys delectorum. Taxonomy (NCBI): domain Eukaryota; kingdom Metazoa; phylum Chordata; class Mammalia; order Rodentia; family Muridae; genus Montemys; species Montemys delectorum. Next base: position 32,631 of record JADRCD010221881.1, on the reverse strand, counting down.
AGGATGGTAAGAGTCTGCAGGCGAGGGCTGGGGAGGTGATCCCCGGAACCCACAGAAGTGCTGCTGTTCTGTCACTCAGAGGCAGGATGCGATCTCTGGGGTAAGTTGGCTAGAAGGGTTAGCTGTAGAGCTCTGGGCTCAATCGAGAGACCCTGCCTCAGTGAATACTATGAATAACAATCAAGGAAGACTTCTGTGTCAACCTTGGGCTTCCACATTCATGTGTGCATGTGCACATGTGTGCCCCACACGTGTGAACACACATACATTGTGTGTGTGAGCGCACACACACACATACACACACACACACACACACACAAGGGAAGAAAAGTTTGCAGAACTGGTAAGTGTATGGAAAATAACTAAGAAAGAAAGAAAGAAAGAAAGAAAGAAAGAAAGAAAGGAGAAAGAGAAGAAAGGAAGGAAGGAAGGAAGGAAGGAAGGAAGGGAGGGAGGGAGGAAGGAAGGGAGGGAGAAAGGGAGGAAGGGAGGAAGGGAGGGAGGGAGCGAGGGAGGGAGGGAGGAAGGAAGGAAGGGTGTCTTGCTAGTCACTGTCAAATGTCTTTTCAAAGACTGACCTCAGACTTCAAGCATTATCCAGATGTAGTCTTTGGCCTCTAGTAGTCTTCTGATAGGCACTCAGCCTCAAGCTGAGCTGGGACACAACCTTTTTTCTCTTCTGTTTAATTACCAAGAATCAAGTCTGCCTCCTTTTGTTATTTCTCTTCTTGCCCCTTCTGTTACTTTCTTCATGGTCTGCTGTTTATTCTGGAATGCTGGACACCCACATTTAGAATTAGGGTTTGTGTGCCTCAGTCTTAACCAGGAGTGGGGAAAATATGATCTGATGTTTTCATCTACAAGTTTTAGTAGTTTTAGTAGACAGCTATGTGCTCAGACTTCCACGTTGTGAAGCCCATGGGCTCCCTGGTAAGTAGGAACGCCCCAGCCCAGCTTTGGCCGCTCCACTGCGTCTTCACTGGCTCCTTCCTAACTCTGTTTAAGAGGAATCTTTTTTTTTGCTTGCCAGGATCAGGCTATATACCATTAAAATCTAATTTTTTTCTGTTTTTGTTTGTTTCTTTGGTGCTGGGATCAAACCAGAACCTCATACATGTTGGACAGATGTTTTCTGCTTAGTTCAGATTCCTTACTGGGCAAGTCCAACTTATTAATCTCTTACAGATGTCTTGTGTCTAACTTCATAGATTTTTTTTTGATGCCTGGTGCCTTCATTCATTTTGGTAAGACAGGCAAGATTTGCTGCAGGTGAAGCTCAGGTAAAGGAAACCAGATCATGCAGCTTGGAAGCAGCAGATCCAAGCCGGAGCCTCCAGACTCCCAAGATCAGGGTTTCCTGTTTGTTCTCACTGTAAAGTAAATTGTGGTCTTTTCTTTTGGAGAGCTGGATAGGGTGGAAGAAGAAATGAGATACTTTTCAATTAAATTTTCATATATTAGTAATATATCTTTGTTTGTGTAGAACTTTCCAGTTTAGTTCTGAAAAACTTTTTTTTTTTAGATTTATTTATTTATTATTATATGTAAGTACACTGTAGCTGTCTTCAGACACAGCAGAAGAGGGCATCAGATCTCATTACAGATGGTTGTGAGCCACCATGTGGTTGCTGGGAACTGAACTCAGGACCTCTGGAAGAGCAGTCAGTGCTCTTAACCGCTGAGCCATCTCTCCAGCCCCCTGAAAAACTTTTAAGTCCAACTCTTAATAGTTTTTATAACTTCCCTTGGGTATCGAAGACAAGTATTATCCCTATGCTTAAAAAGAAAAGGCAGGCCTGGGAATATCTTTAGTTCTTAGAGTACTGGCCTAGAACACATGAAGCCCATGGGTTTCATCCCCAGCACTTCATAATTGTGCCTATCAGCCTGTCACAGGCTGTGTGTTCAAAACCACCTGCCTTTAATTTGTTAATAGTACAGTAGAAGATCTTAGGGCTGGGTGTGCTAGCTATGAACTTGGTCAGAACCCGCTTTAGGGTAGAGGAGAGGTGGAAGGTAGAAGGCTATGTTGTATGTAGATCAAGGCCCAATACTGCTTATTTCTCTATGTGTCTATTTCATAGGCTGACTAGTTCAATATAATGCATTACATAGGAAAATAAACATAATTCTGTTTTGAGTCCTAGACATTTTTAGTGGTTTTATTTTATTGATTTTTATTTTTTTGAAATTCTCTCACTTATTGTCTTTGATATTCCAAAGCTTTGCAGGGTGGGGGGAGATGGCTCTGTAGTTCAGAACACTTACTATTCTTGGAGAGGACTTGGGTTCAGTTCCCAGCACCCACAACCCCCATAACTCCAGTTCCAGGGATTCTGATGCCCTGTCTGGCCTCTATGGGCAAAGCATGCATGTGCTACACATGATGCATGAAGACAAGCATGCATACAGATAACGAAAGCAATTTTAAAGAGTTTCCCCCTTGAAGACTGCATGAAGTATTCTGGGGAGTTATATCCTTAAGCACATACACATTAATTACCTAATCTAAATGTTGAGATTTGTTTCATAGTTGAGAACAGGGCAGTGTTCTGGATGAGAGAGGGCAAAATGTAAGAAGTTAAAAAAAAAAAAAAAGCCTAGTTAATTTTTCCCTCTCTTTGCTCAAACATGTAGTTTTAACATGAACTTCTGAAAGTTTCCTGTTCTGGCTTGATTTAAAAAACCCTACACTTCCATTCATTGTTTCCATGTGACTTCCTGTGCCTTTTATAGTAGAGAAGATTGAAATCTAGGATAGAGTTATCTTTGGAGGCAGAGAGACGATTATTTCAGAAAGGAGTTTGAAAAGTCTACCTGTGCTTATAGGTGCGTATGATGCCTGTCTTTATGCAATGGTTTGCAGAGAGTGCAGTCAGATCCCTGCTCCTCTCCTGGGAATACTTGCTGACCCACACTGTGTTTGTTAAATGTTACATTGCAATTACACCAGAGCAGTGTTTTCTTTTCTTTTTTCTTTTTTTAGATTTATTTTTATTTATTTTATGTGTATGAGTACCCTGTAGTTGGCCGTGAGCCATCATGTATGTGGCTGCTGGGAATTGAACTCAGGACCTCTGCTGGCCCAGCTCGCTCTGGCGTAATTCACTGTAGCTGTCTTCAGACTCACCAGAAGAGGGCATCAGATCTCATTATGGGTGGTTGTGAGCCACCATGTGGTTGCTGGGATCCAAACTCAGGACCTTGGGAAGAGCAGTCAGTGCTCTTACCCGCTGAGCCATCTCACTAGCCCAGAGCAGGGTTTTCTGAATGACAACATTCTGTGTTGTCTTGATGAAACGGTACTTTGTAGCCTCTAACCCTTCCTGGACTACATGGCCCATGATGGCCATATGCATAGAAAAGGGACTACTGGCTGAGGGTCTCTGATGGTGTCTTCTCACTCTGATTTGAGTGAGGGCAGGAAGGAGCAGTGACTCTAAATTTCTTGGATCCACAGAGGAATCCTTAGCACCTGGTACTAGAGTTGCAGCTAATCTTCCGAGTTTGTCACTTTTGCAGCTGTGATAAAATACACACAAATCGACTTGAGCAAGGATGGGTTATTGTGGCTCACTGTTGGGAACACAGTTCATCTGGGTGGGAAAGGTCACAGCAGCGGGGGCGCCAGGCCAGCTGCTCCAGCTGCGTTTGAAGAGGCAGACACTGGAGCTCAGCTCACTCTCTCCTTTGTATTCAGTTCAGAATTCCATAGAATGGTGGCATCCGCGGTCAGCATGGGCCTTCCCCATCAGATACCACGATGTAGAATCTCCCTCACAGACCTGCCCAGACATTTGTCTTCTGGGTGGCTCTAAACCCTGTCAGGTTGATAAGCAGACCTGACCGTCATGTCTGGGCTGTGTAAGCTCCGCACTCTCTTTATTCTAACAGGGATTCATTCAGGGGTGGGGGACAGTAAGCAGGGAGAAAACCATGAGAAACTAGGGGTGGGGCAAGAACAGGAACTTATCAGACCTACTTATCCATTTATAATGTTTTGTTTTGTTTTTTGTTTTTCCTCTTAGAGTTTCTAAAATGCTTGAAGGTCTCTGAGCAGTAGAAGCTTGAATGGACTTTTAGTAGAGCTTTGATGTGAACTAAATTCCCAACAGTTCACCTTACTGTGTGATTCTTACTTTCTTTGGCTTTTTGTTCAAAATAGGCAAGTGTGGGCTTGGGGTTCTTTATTATCTAATACTATTTTACTATGTCAGTTCTAAAGATGTTTCTTGCATCCTGAAAGAATGTTTTAGTGAGTTGCAAAGAAAACAGATGTCAAAATCTACATAAGCCATTGTGTAAATGGGGTAGGGAGCTACCATCTAGCCCTTGCTAGGGTGGATTGACTTAAAATTGAATGTGAGTATAAACATGAAAGACACAGGCCTTTATCCAGAGTTCGAAAGCCCTTTAGGCATATGCAGAGTCCAGGCAGAACTAGTAAGTGTATATGTGGGGCCATTGTGGTAGAAATACAAATGAAATACCACGGCTGACTCAGAGAGTAGAAACTGGAAACCTGCTGCCTATGGCTGATTTCTGGAATTAATGGCAGAAGAAGAGTTATGTGCTGTGCACACACATGAGCACACACATACACATATGCGTGAGCACACACAAAGTAAATACAAATGCTAAAACAAGAGGATGGAGAGATGCTCAGTGGTTAATAGGACGTACATTTGGTTCTCAGCACTCACATGGTAACTCACAACTGCCTGGAACTTCAGTTTTAGTTTCAGGGGGTCTGACGCCCTCTACTGGCCTGCTTGGGCACTGCACACATGTGGTACACACATAGACACATATAGGCAAGCATCCATACACATAAGACAAAAATAAATAAACAAACATATTTTAAAAACCCCTAAAATAGCATGCCAACCCTTAATAAACTATAATTAGTGTTTATAATGATAACCTTAAATAAATTCAGGAAAAAATACAATAAGTCATTTTTCAGGATGCTCAAAATATTTAAGACGGCCAGAAAGCAATTATGCATTAGTCTCTGTTAAGTAATTTTCCTTTTAAAAACATGACCAAAGTTACTTTACAAAGTTCAGTTTGGCAGTGATTTGCTAACGTGGAACATCTCACTAAGCAGTGAGTTTTGAGTGAGACATTGTATGGTGGGAAATATTTCAGATATGAAATACTGAGAGAAGGAATCAGTAATCATTTCAAATCATAGATATTACCTTAATCTCATTTTCTGTTCAAATCTTTCAAACCAAGCCCTTTCATTGTAGGATTGGTGTGCAAAGCATTTTTGTTTTTAGGTCAGACCATTTGAAAGTCTGCATGTGAGAAAATGTGAGCTCCTGCTGGCAGAGTGAGTGGCTTCCCTCCTTCACTTAGGAGGAAGAGAGAAGCGGCCTGATCCGGAGTGGAAAAACACTGAAGAGAAATCTCCCCCAAATAACACCCACAGATTTTAGAAAAACAGAAATTGCTTTGACTGATGTGACACACTTAAAAATAAGTCCAGAAGCACAGCTTCAGCATTGACGCAAGCAAGGCAACCCATCTTGAAAAGGTGCTTTGTGTAGGTGTGCGCTGATGGGCATGTCACCCACTGAGCAGCGTCACTATGAGCATGCTCAGTAGCTGCCTTGTCACTACGAGCATGCTCAGTAGCATCCTTGTCTCCACGAGAATGCTCAGTAGCAGCCTGTGGGACAGGTTTCCCATTTACCTCATGTTTAAATTTGGGGGAAGGTTTTTTGTTAAACAACAGGACAGTAGTTTCTTTAAAATGACTCCCTGAAGCCACTCCTCCTTTGCAGAGTGACTATCAGGTCTCTTAAATTCAAATCTAGGAAAACTATTTCCCTGGCCTAAGAGCGTGTTTGTTTCCTTTTGATGAGATCCATGCAACTGTCATATTTTCAGGCGATCTTGGTTACTGGTTCGTTGCTGGGTTTGATTTCTTTAGACAGATTCTTAATAAGATTTCTATCTTGCCAGCATGACTTTGAATTGATTGCAGCCAACGTGGGCTTTCTGGGATTTGTTGTTATTGTTATGAGTCTTTTGATTTCTTTTGTAGAGATAAGTATATGAGTAATAAGCGAATATGCATAAGATCAGGAATTTCTAGCAGTGAAACTTAAGGTCCCCGTTTAGACTAGTATTGATTCATGACCTTTGCGGGTCTTGGACTAAAGCCATGCGAATGATGTCAGAAAGTTAGGAAGGTTTGTAAGGGTCTCTACAGCTCCTGCACAGAAGCCCTTTAAACTCATAGGCTAGCAGTCGGGACACTAAACAGCGTCCTGGGCCCATTAAGCTCTCCTGCACCATTGCTGCTTCTGCAGAGGGAGACTCAGCTGAGTTAGGAAGCAGTTTTCCTTACAAAAATGGTAATTACAGCCATGTTGTTACCGAAGTGAGTTCATCCTAGGAGCAGTTCCATTAGCAGCATCCCATTGTGTGAATAGAGATGTGGCACTGGATGGTTAAGTAACCATGATGCCTGAGGCCGTAGAGCTAAAGGGTGGCAGGACTGAGGGTTAAATATAAGAGAGAAGTCATGGTAGAAGCTTGGGGCTTGGTTATTCCATTGATGGAGTTATCATTCAGCAAGTCTTTAAAAACTCCTGCTGCACATTATGTGTAGCACCCAGCAGTGCAGTGGGCAGCAAGCAGGGAATGTGGTTCCTTCATGGGCTTTCAGCTGAGAGATAGAGACAGAGGCAGAGACAGACAGAGAGACAGACACAGAAAGAGAGACAGAGTGAGGCAGAGAGGCAGGGTCTTACTATGTAGCCCTGATAGTTCTGATCAGTCTGTCCTCTAACTCCAGAGATCTGCCTGTCTCTGCCTCCTGAGTGCTGGGATCAAAGGAGTGTGTCACCATACCCTGCTCAAACAGATTTTTAAGGGCTGACCCTTGCTATAAAGGAAGTCTCTGATAATAGTTTAAGAGGTTTAAGGAGGATGGAATATAACAGGGCATGAAACATTCTCCAGGACCAGCATTTATGAGCTAGGAATAGACCTGTTGTATTACTGAGTTCATTGATACACATGAAGTTCTATGACTCTTGATGAGCCCAGAGCTTCCGCAAGCTGCAGGAACTCCAGCTCCTAAGTCTCTGGGACATACATGTGTTCGCAAGATTCCCTACAAACCACTAGCTGTCAGCTTCCCTGTACAGAAGCACCTAAGCAGGGAGCCAGCGGGGGAAGTCCAGGTTGGTCTCGTCACGGGGTTTGCCGTACATTAAGCTGAGTAATTCGCTGTTTAGGCTAAGCATCTCCTTCATTTGTTGGAAGCCAAGTGCTGAGTGCCCCGATTATATAGAAGAGGCTTCAAGCAAGCGTGTTGTAGTTTATGGTTTGCCTTCTGTACATGGCTATAATTAGTAATAGATCACGTGGCCAGTGTAAAAATTGGTAGATTTTTTTTCTTTTTAAATCTTTCTCTTATCTGTAGTCAGTACTCAGGGTTTTAGGTGATGGCCTAAGTGTTTCCCTCGGCCATCCTTCCTGCCCCTCCCCCCACATCTATATCTTCTGATGTCACTTGCTGTGCCTGGTCTACAGTGTGACAGAATGGCCTGAGTGGCCTTGCTGTGTGCCATACCGCAGAGCTCTGTGTGTGGCTCTTCCTGTTCCCCACTTCCTTTTCCTTTTAAAATTAGATTTAAAAAGAGAAAGAGAAGAATCTAGGCCTGTAGCTGGTGCTGTACAAACCCTTCGGTTCGACCCCAGCACCTGAGTGGGAGCAAAGAATTAGTTTGGTGATTTTTGTGAGTATAAGTCGAGGTCTTCGTGGTGAACAGATCTGGGATTGTCACTGTCGTCAGCGGGACAACTCTGTACCCCTTGAAGTCTCACTTTGTACTCATAGGGAATGAATTAGAACTTTTGTTACATGGATGACTGGAGATTGATCTTGTAAGTTTAGGGCAATTAAACATTTTTGTCTTAACAAAGGAGTGTATTTTCTTTCAGCCATTTTTATATTCTAAAGTCATAGTATGAGGGAAAAAGAAATCAGTTTTTCTTTTCTTTCTCTCTTTCTGTCTTTATTTCTGGAATTTAAATCTTAAAATTTAAATCTTATCACTAGTGTGCATATATGGAGATGGGGATGGTGTGAGGGATCCACATGCACCATGGTGCATGGCAGCTTGCTGGAGCCACTTCTCTCCTTCCACAGAGGGTCCTGGGCATTGAACTCAAGTCATCAGGCTTGTAGGGCAGACACCTCCTGACATGGCTGCAGCCAGAGAATCTGTCGATTACCATATGTTAAGTGAGCACTGCAGGCTCTGCCCCCTTCCACCTCAGCTTCCTTTAGGGTAAGTTAGAAGAACAGGAGTGTGTGTGTGTGTGTGTGTGTGTGTGTGTGTGTGTGTGTGTATGCGCGCCCCCTCCTGTGAATGGAAAATGGACCGAAGCTTGGCAGAGCTGGAGCTGAGCTAACCAGAGTTTTCAGGGGGCTGGGGCCTGGCCTGTTGTCCCTTTCTGTGTGCACTCCCAGAATGCATTCAGAGAACAGGAAATTTTACTCTAACTCTGTGTGCAGTTTAATTTGAAGTCTTCCCACTATAATTCTTAGGAATACTTTGGAGTAGTTACAGCTGTGGTGCACCACAGGGATTCTTATCTTAGAGGCTTTGCTACACATTCTAAAAGGCTACTAGGAGAACATTCTCAACTGGGGGAAAGCCTTTTCATTCGTTCATTGCTCCTTCCCCAGGGGAATTTGCACCTCTAATACTACTTGAAATTTGAAAAGTGATTGTACACATCACGCCTCACTTTAGCCACAGGTCAAGCCTGTGAGGGACTAAGAGAAACTGTGGGAAGCTTTTCAGGACATGGCTGGAGGTTGGAGCCCTGTGGTAGAGCACTTGCCTAGCAGATGCTAAGTCTAGGTTTTGATCCCTAGTAGAACACAAACATTATGTAGCTCCACACCCACCCCAGAGTTAGACTTGGTGCCAACTCCCAGGGGACCTAACACCTCCTACTTCCCTATTGCAGAGCTTATCCTATATATATTTTTTCTGCTTCACCATGAAGGTGCACCCCTAAAGCCCTAGGGGCTCCTCTTGGTGTTAGCCAGTGTAGAACGTAACCTCTCTGGGGTTCCCTATTCTCTGAGATCTCCTCTCTGTACATTTAAAAGGAGTAGACTCCTGCTCAAGTAGAAGAGCCATAGGGCCTTGCTAGCGTAGCACTTTCCCAACCCTGAGAATGTAGGCTCGAAGTGAAGCTCTGCCCTTTTTTCCTTTTGAACATTTCAAAGCACAGTTTGAACACAGGAAATTCTTCAACATGGTTGCACCCGTTATTTCCACACAACAGTATACAAATATGCACTGGCTTTCAGCCAGACAAATTGACATTTGACTTCTTGGAAGAGGGTTGGTATTGTCAGGAGGAAGGCTTGGATTCTGATATTCATGGGGAGGGTGCAAGACATCCTGATAAAGCTGAGCCCAAAGATGTGGGCTCACTTCCATCAAGAAATCTGTATTTCAGGCTTAAGATTTTCCCCTATCAGAAGTAAACTTGGGATTCTAACTAAGTCTTATTGTTGAAAACCCAAGTGGGAACTGCTGTCCTTGGGCCCCTTCAAGAGTTTAATGACCATACATTTCCCAGCTCTATCCTTGGGGGCCTTAGAGCCAGTGAATAGTAATTGAAGATGGTACAAATCTTAGCTCGTGTTGTGTACTGGCCAGAGACTCTGGAGACCAGGGCTCCGGGTGTTTCTTCTCTTTGAGCTTTGTTTCTGCATCTTACCCTGGTATTCGTGACATTCCATCCCCAGAGCTCAGTAAGAGCCAGGCTGTGCTGTTGGCTGAAAAAACACCCCAGTCCCCCCTCTTTTGCTGATTCCGGCATTCCCTGGTGTGTAGCTGGGTTTTCTGCTCAGGGATAGAATAGGTCCTACAGTGCCCTAGTCCCACAGTCTGTGGGAGTTTGTCCCTCTTCACAGTTGACGGCATTGCAGAATTCCCTGTGGCACAGTAATGCAAACCCTTATTAGCCAATGGTGTCGTTGCAATAAAAACCAACCCCACTGCAGTGTCCTGGTCCCAGGCTATAGTGTTACTTCTTAATTCCCACTGCATCTTTACCAGTTTTATTACAGCTGAACACACGTTTCTCATTAGTACCCTGGGCGATATGGGGAATCAGAATACTGGGAATTGTGTGGAATCAGTACCAGATGTGTGCGTCAGCTTTCTGTTCCTTAGGATGGAAGATGTTTGCAGCTCACGTTGAGTAGATGTGAAAACACCTTCCCGTGCCTCCAAACAATGTCCTTCCCTCCATATTTGATTTGATATTATGTGAGGTGTGACAGCAATGGCTTCTTTCGGGGGCAGGTAGATTAAACGTAGCATGTACAGCGAGTACAAATGTGTTTCCGAAGGCTTCATCTGCATTCTGTGAAGGCTTGGCACTGGCCCACGCCAGCGTGGATGTAGGGGTTCTGTCACCCGGGGGGGTGCTGGGTGCAGTCCATTTGTGTCTCTCTCTAAGTAGAACTGGGGATTCAGATAGTGGTGTTGTGCACAACTTTCCGTGTGTCCAGATAATCCCAGTCACTAATTGAATATCAACCAGTCGCTAATTGAATAGACCAGACAGAGGTTGGTCAATGAGACAGGAGCCGGCGGCCCTTCCTCATTGGTAAGGGCGCGGAGTCTTTTCAGTTGGCATTCAGCAGTTCAGTCTTTACTGCCTTTTATCACTCTGTCCTGTCAGATGTGAGTGCATGTTTGTGTGTCTATCTGCGCATCCTCCGTGAAGACCTGCGTAGAGCAAAGGAGAAGTAGGTGTTATATTGTTGTGAGAGAGGCTGGCAAATGGTCTTCTCAGCCTTGCTATTGGCTGGTGGGGCATGACTTTTGGTCAGTAAATGACCCTTTTATAACCCGGTTTCCATCACTCTCAAATCAGAATTTTAGCTGCATCATCTCAGTTGTATTACAAGCATCAGAAACCATACACATAGGCCTAGAGCTGGCGCTGCTAGCCCTCCATAGCAGGGCTCACTGTGGGACCTGTTACACCGGTGGACAGCTCTGGGCACTGCACGCCTCACAGTGTTGCTTGGGGGGTGTTGCTCGGGACGGAGGCTGGTTTGGTGATGGCATCGTGAGTATGCCTGTGGAAGGCACTACATGTTTGCACTGTGGAGGATGATGCATGAAGCCAAGCCAACCTCAGGGCAGGAGAGAGGTCCATTCCAATAGGACACAATGTCCAGTAAGATTTAAGGAGCCCGGGGTCCCTAAAGAGCCAACAGAGAAGGATCAACTCAGATTATACCTGGAGACCACAGGAAATTTAGATATTAGGCAGGAAGGAGCAAGAGGGATGGCCCAGGGCAGAACATATAGAAGATGGCCAGAATCACAGGAATGACCAGTTGGGAAAGCTCAAATGTGGAGTAGCCCCAAAGGAGGATCTCTGAGTGCATGATTGTCAAGGGCTTAGTATCTTACAACAATTTAGTTATAGTAGAATAAATAAGATTTATTCTACTCACTTATAAAAGTTTCTGTGAGGATCCAGATAAAGCACCTGTAACATGATTATAGCTATGTAATGTTGGTGATGGAAATGTAACATGACTGTAGCTATGTAATGTTGGTGATGGAAATGGCCTGTTTTCATGCTGTTTACTTATCTATCTGAAGCAGACTCATGTTGTAGTCAAGGCTGGCCTAGGACTTGCTATGTAGTCAAGGATGACCTTAACTTTTTGATCCTCCTGTCTCTGTTTCCTAACATTGAGTGCAGAGGCTACCAGCATGAGCCGCCAAACTTAAATTATGGAGTTTTGAGACCGAACCCAGAATGTCTTATGTGCTAGGCAAGCAACCTACCAAGCCAAATAAATCCCCAGCCTTTTTCCAAAACAAAAACAAAATCACAAAACCCAAAACAAAACAAAATGTAAACAGAAAACCAACCGAACAACAACAAAACAGCAGTACATATGTTGATGACTGCAGAGAAAGCTATCTGTGTTTTTATAGGTGTACCCTCTCTCTTGATATTTAAAAAATGAAATGCTTCAACATAGGAAGATGTTGAAACTGTGTTTGCTGCACATCCAGGTTCCACAGTTAACCTTCTGCGATAGTTGCTTTATCAGGTGTGTGTCTGTCCATCCATTCTGGATGCTTCCGGGTACATTTCAGACGCCAGCATGATTCCCCCATTTGTGCTGTGATGGTGTTTGTTTGTTTGGCTGGTTGAGTCCCACAGATTGTGTGGGTACAGCTCAATCTTGCTTCTCAGACTGCTGGGTACCAAGGGAGAAGGCCAGAGGCCTCAGGTGACCTTAGAATAGTCACATAAGTGTGCAGAGCCATCTTCCCTTTGTTTATGATGTGGAGAGCACCACCTCTTCATGCTGTACAGAACCCAGCATTGCCCAGCAGACTGTGAGCCGCGAGAATAGGAATGATCTTGTTATTATATTTATTATATTATATCAACCTGACAGTATTAAACTGTTGAAGACATCATTTTATATAATATTTAAATTTTGTTTAATTAATTAATTAATTAATTAATTTAGTGTGTATGTGTGTAGTTGCATGCATATGTGAATGTGTGTCTGTGAAGGCTAGAGCTTGATATCGGGAGTCTTTGTTATCAAGCTCTAGTCATAGCAAGCTCCTCCTTAGTCTTAGAGACAGGGTCTCTCGCTGAGCCTAGACCTCATTGATTAGCCGGTTGGTCAGCTCTCAGAATCTACTGGTCTTACCTTCCCATAGCCAGGGCTACTTGCTATGTGTGTTTTGGGGACCAGGACTTGAAACCTCATACCCTCATGAGCAGACACTCTGTCATCTGAGCTGTCTCCTCACCTTCCTGTACTGTGTGGTGAGGATGGATAATTTCTCACACACACAACATTATTTGTATTTTTGTTTGTTTTTAGTGTATGCTTGGTAATATGTTGTGGGCTATTTTTTTTCAAACTTGTAGGGAAAACAAAACATAATGTACAGCCACAAAAATGCCGGCGTGCCAGGAACACTGAATTATGGCAGTGAGCTTTCTGTTGCTGTAACCAAATCCCTGGAATAACTAAGAGGAAGAAAAGTTTGTTTCTGATACATGATATCAGGGCTTTTGGGTCATGGTTGCTTGCCTCTATCATTTTGGATCTGTAGGGACATAGTGTGTCCTGGTGGGAGGGTGTGGTAGAGGAAACTACTCATCTCAGGATAGCTCTGGAGGCAGAAGGAGAGGTAAGGGGCTGGAAGTCCATTGCCCACTTCACCACAGGCAACCTAACTTCCTTACATCAAGCCCCATCTCCTGAAAATGTTGTCATGAGTTCACAGGCCTCGAGAGAGCCCTTAGGTCTAAGATGCTGGATATGTTTAGACACTAGACCGCAGAGGGACCTTAGACATGGCAGCTGTCCTGCCACTCGATCAGTACACTGTGTGTGTCTTCCATTTGACTTTGGGCCGCAGCTGTACCCCCAAGCCAAAGGCAAGAGCAGGCTGCTCTTCTGGAAGCACCAGAAGAGTGCTGATGACCGCGGAGACAGGAGGCACATTGAGCAGCTTGCAGGCTCTTTGGGAGATGAATTTGGTCAAATGACAGACTGAATTTTTATTGTGTTTAATTTGGGATCATTGTAAATCATGGCAGGAGGTTCTGGAACCAACTTGGTGTTTCCAAGCACAGTAGCTATTTCGTATCACCTGTATGCTCAGAGTCAGGGGGGACAGTCTTTCTCTGAGACTCGCCCTGCCCTTGCTGTCAGCCTCTTTTTTCACAGCCTTTTTCCATCTCAGAAAGCAGCTGGGTACCTTCCAGCAACAGAGTGGCAGAGATTATTTGAAAGGCACATACTTCATTTCAGACCAGATTTCTTATATCAACATAGATAATTTCTGTGAGTCCTGAAATAGACTTGGCCCAGCAGGCCAGGTACCTGTTTATGACATAACATTGGGGTAGGGGAATGGCTAGGCCAGAATTACAGATGGCCATTTGAGACCGGGGCTGGAATTCTAAAGAATACCTTTGTTATTTAGACGCCAGGAGGAACTCGCCAGAATGCGGGAAGACTTTGATCTGAGTTCCTTCAGAAAAGCCTGAAGCTTAGTGGTGCCCTGGGTGCACATTCCTGGAGACTCATTGGAATAAAGTGAGACTATATCAGTGCTCAAGGGATGTATGAGGGTAACAAGTTCTAGGAACCCTCCCTCTACCTTCTGAAGAGTCTTTGGGATACACTGACAAATACAGATTAAATAGGAGAAACTGAATAGAATAGGAATTCATTGCAAAAGAGGAAGACTCAACGATAAGCCAAAACTCCAGAACTATCTGCTCTGCTTTGCTAGGGAGGGGGATTGCAGCTATGGGAAATCTGAGGGTCTGAAAATGTTTTGTTAGGAAAACCCAGTGGGCTGAGGGCGTGTGAGCTGCAGAAGACAGATATACAAAGGTTTGCCAATGGTTCTCTGTGGAATACTGAGTGGGACTAACATGGAAAACCATGGGGTGTGCTAAGTGTCCAGGCGTGTTGACACACTCAGGCTCTTGCCTGCCATGAACTCAGCCAATGCCCTGGCATGAACCAGAGGTGAGTGTTTGCCTCCTTGGGGTCTAGACTTTAAACAGACACAACGGCACCAGAGGGAAGTCTCCTCTAGCTTTTGCTGCTGTCTGAATTCCTTTATAAGTTAAAGATTCAACTAACATACCGAGAAGCCATGTTTTGGGGTGACGGCTCCAGAGCCCCTTTAGTGTCTTGTTTCTTCTTTCTAGGCATCCGTTTATCAATGTGGAATGAGGCCGAGGGGGAGTGGAATTATAGCTTATATCACTGTAGTTACCCATTGCCCATGAGTTCCTTGTGACCAATCCCTGCAGGGAAGAGGGAAGGGAGGGAGGTGGGGAGACAAAGACAGAGACAGAGAGTAGAGAGAGAAAGAGAGAGAAAGAATATATAAAGAATATATGAATATAAACCATCTTCAGGCCAGGTACTATATGAGTTCCGAGAAGCTAGCAGGGGTATGAGAAAATATGAAGATGTAGCTATCAGGGAGCATACACTCGACTGGCTGTAACAGGTGTATACACCTGTAGTTCTTTGGTAAATGAAGCAGAGGCGACAGGTAATTATGGGCAATGACGAGGTAGGGAACAGAGGAATACGTCCTTCAGCCAGGGGACATTTATTGTAGGGTGGGGTTAGAGTTGAAGAGTCTGGGTGACCAAGACAAGCTGAGGTAAAGACACAAGGTTGAGATTCTTCATGCTGCATCTGGCGATCTTTAAGCAACTTGGTGCTGCTGGGAACAGCCAGAGGCTGGACTGGTAGGAGGCTAGATCAGGCAAGGCCTGGTTATGTGCCCTGTTAAGGGGCTCAGGCTTTACTTAGCGGTTCTCAAAGGTCAGGGCATAATTGTGGATAGGAAGGGGGGCATTTGCATGTGGAGCAACCGTAGAATTGTATTCCTCCAGGTTAGAAGAACCACCCTGCTGGAGACGGCTCACAGGACTGGAGGGGTGGAGCCTTCTTAATGCTTTGGGGGCAGTTGGAAACAGAAGTGGAGAGGGATGGTTGGGTTTAGACTTGAAAGCTTGGTTGGTTAGGGGAACAGGAAAAGAGAAGCAGGAGCCAAATATGACCAGAGTTCTACATTTCCTATTTGTAGCTCTGCTCACATTTTGCCTCTTTAGGGAGGATTTTCTTGACCTCTACCCTAAACTTTGCCATGCAGGTCTGGCTCCAAATTCTTCTTCTTATACCATTTTTTTTTTGTATAGTTCTTAAATTTGTTTTATTTTCCTTAATAAAGGAAAACTCTCAAAAGGTGTCCTAGACTATTTGGGGAGTATATGTCCAATTATAGATATTTAGTATTATTTGTGTATGGTATTATTTGGACTTAAATAATTTATTCCAGTTATCTCAGGTTTTCTTCCAAGAGAAGAAGTAAAAACTCAGATGTTCGATGGGGGTTTCCTTCACCCAGAGTGATACATCGGTGACCTTCAAGCCTAAAGAGAATTTTAGAAATCAAACACACATCAAAATTATGCAAAAAATGTAAAAGGTTAGAATTTCAGATGATGAGACCAGCTTTTTAATCTTCCTGGAGTTCTAGAAACAAGTTATTTGTGAAGGCTTTTCAGATGGGTTAACAGTGAATTCATGGTCCAAAGTGTCTCTGCTTTTGCTGAACAGTGGTTGTGTTCACAGGTCCAGAGCCCGGCACCCGGTGTGAACTGTCACCGATCAATGCCTCTCATCCAGTCCAGGCCCTGATGGAGAGCTTCACCGTTCTGTCTGGCTGTGCCAGCAGAGGCACCACTGGGCTGCCAAGGGAGGTTCATGTCCTAAACCTCCGAAGTACAGATCAAAGACCAGATCAGCCACAGAGAGAGGTGAGTGTGGGCATTGCCCTCTGAGTCTGAGACATCAAAGTAGTAACTTCTGTGAGTGGACCCTTCCTTCCATGTTGGATTCTGGGAGTCAGACAGAACTCAAGCTGTTAGCCTTGTATGGAAAGCACACCTTCCTTTCTTGGGCCCTGTGTTTCTGAGATTTTGAATTGTCTTTTCATCTTACAAGTCTCCCTTCTTTCCTCCTGCCTTGCTGTGTCTTAAGAACATATTGCTCCTGAAGGGTGAATGAGGAAAACTTGTAGAACAGAGGTCAGTTCCCTCAGGGTAGTTCCTTACTGAATCACAGCATCTTCTCCAAGATGGGAGTCTTGGCGGTCATGGAAAAGCCTTGGAGGAGAAGGGAATGGACCAAGCTCATGATTATTCAGTTTGCACTGGGCTCTACTACTGAAGAAAAAGTACGGTTCTGTTCCAGGTCGCTCTATCATGCTTAGTTTACAGGTTAGGAGGCAGGCGTGAGGACAGGAGTTTCAGAGGTAAAGGACCCATTCCTCCCTGTGACTCAGCAGTGGCTTAGATCGTGCACTAGTGGTCTCCTTGTAACTTGTAAGAGGATATATATCTCCCACAGAATAACACAGAGTTGGCTTCTTTCTGTTTGCTTGTTTTGTTTTTTAGTTTGTGTCAGCAATATTATCAGGGAGGGATTATCTATGTAAGGAAAAAGCATCCATGGCAATTCCCCGCAGTGGTGGTGGAGTTGGGAAAAGTGACTGAAAAAGATGGATTAATCTTTCAGCTTTCTCTTGGTCAGAAAAGTGAATTCCCACAGCTACCTGTGTGTCACAGTATCTCCTTGCCTTTTGGGGTACATAGGGGAAGCACAGGCCTGGAGCCTCCACCAGGAAAAACAGAGCTGACTTTAATCCAATGAAGGTGTGCAGTGCTGGCTCATTTCAAAGTCAGGGCATCGAACCCTTTCCAGCTCCATTGGAAATTACTGTCAGTCCTCTTGGTGGCCTGCCATTGTGGCTGCAACACATTCCTCAGGTCAGATTTCCTTATCCCAGTAATGTGTCTTTACTTCTTGACGTATGTGGGAGAGTTAGTGGAGAGAGGGAAAGGAAGAGGGGAGGAAGTACAGCCCCTGGGAGGCACTGCTGACTCCAGCAGTTCCCCAGCCCTGCCATCACTCATTTTCTATATGGTCCCCTCAGAGGGACTGAGGGGAAAGGAAAGTCTGAGCTGTTCATGCGGTACCACTGTGGACTCTGAGAACAGATTGGATGAGACCGGCACAGCAGAAGAAAAAGACTCGAGGGAAGGGCATCTCAGCCCATGGCAGCACAGAGAGTGTGTGGTTTAGCTAGAGCTTCTGCAGGCTGACGCCGCCAGCATGCTTCTCCTGTGTCTGTGTAGCCAGCGTGTAAGCTCTCCAGCTAATGATTTAAGGACGTTTCTGCCAGTAGACCTCCGAGGGAAACTGCATTATTGTGTTCCTTGGAGACATTTAAGAATTAGATGCTGTAGTTCAAGGCTGCCTGCAAGCGTGATGCTAGGATTTTCATCCTTGGATACTCTGTCTAGCTCTCCAGAGCTCTTGTGTGTAGGCCTTGGAGTCTTTTACATGTACCCAGGAGTACTGAAAAGAACACCTGACCGGGGAAGGGGTTTGTTGATTGGCAGGTAGGTGTGGAGAAGTGTTAAACTCTCACCCCTCTTCATAGATGGCTGGAGACACACCCCGGCCATTGTGCTAACAGTTTCGAGATAGGCTAGCCAGTCCACAAGTTAGCAGTTCCACTCAGAAATGCCAGCTGAAGTGCCTACCAAAATTCCCAGTGCTACTTAAAGCTTAGAAATTCCTTGAATGGCTGTCATCTGATGGATGGATGTGGTATATCTACATATTGGAAGGTTATCAGACAATTTAAAAGGCACAGTTACAGAAATATCCCACAGTACAGATAAAATTTAAAAATACTATGCTAAGTAATTTGCACAGTCACACAACCAGGCATTATATAATTTCATTTAAATAAAGAGTACAGAGTACATACAGAGAGGCAAAAAGTTAAGTTAGGCGGGTGCTTGCTTAGGGCAAGATAGGAAAAAAGGAAGTAGGGTGACTATTATGGGTAGTGGGGGCCTCAGGGATGGAGTATTAACATATTCTAAAACTATATTGTGATTCTTACATAGCCCTGCAACTACAACAAAATTTATATTTGATGGTACGTGAATTGTATCTAACTTTTTTATAAAGCCCTTTGACTCGGCAGTGTCGAGTTAGCTTTGGCCAGTTCCACCCCCATCTTTGTATTAGAACCAAAAGTGCTCCACCTTTCAACCCAAACTCCATTCTTTTTGTTACTCTCACTGGACAACATGGTTTCTTTTCCATAGCTATGGTATTGCATGGGCTATGCTAATTGTAATGGCGGATGTTTGGGGGTATTTGTAGAAGGGCTAGAGTTGAAGACTTTGTAAAGACTATACCAAACTTAAGGCAAGTACTTTTCAAAATTAAAAAAATAAAAAAAAAAATGCCTTGGCTCACAGACCAGCCAGAGATACCACGCTACCCTGTGCCCGTCTGAGCATGCCTGGCTATCAGCATGAGTTCCTCCCTGGTACCGTTCCTGAATATGAGGGAACTGTGAAACCAGCTCGGTTTGCCCTCAGCCTTAGGGATACAGGATCAGCACCTGAGTTAGGTTAGACCACCCCTTCTCTAACGTTTGACCAAGCCCCTACCTCCCAGGCGCCATTCGTCTGAGGCAAGGTTTCCCATTTTCCTTGACAGAAGAGGAGGCAAGAGTCTCTGCGCATGGACGTGGTCACTGGCAGCTTGACAGGATCTGAGGAAAGGGTTCTGCAGGGCTGGGTAAACAGCTTGAGGCCTGGGGGGGGGATCGAGCTTGCTGCAGCCTGTTGGGATGTCCCGTGCCGTGGCATTGCTCTCCCACTCCCTCTCTGCTGGCATGAGACTAGGGAAGCTAGATCTAGAATTAGGGTTGTTTTTCATCTGGGACCATACCTCTCACTTGTAATCATGGGCTTCGGGAAATAGCAACCTGGACAGTGGGCAGGAAACTGGACAAAGACCTCCCCGAGTACAGAAAAGGGCAGAAGAGGCCAAAGGCCGTGAGATAGTAGATTAGTTATTTGTTGAATATGTGTTACCACTTTCTTTGCTTAAATTAAAAAACATTATTATCATCATCATTACATCATCATCATCATCATATATAAGTGGAGTGGGTTGGGTGTGGTAGAGTAGGTGGGGGTGGGGGGTAGGAGTGTGTGGATGGAGTGGGGGTGGGAGTAGGGAATGAAGAGTCATGATCATGAAGGCAGGCAGAGGATAACTGGAGTCAGCTCTCCGTCCATCTTCACAAGGCTTCAGACCCTGGGCTGCAAGCATTTCTGCCTCTGAGCCTTCCTGCCCATATTAGCCTCTTTGATTGCTTGATTGTGTGTTCGCAGCTGCTCCTGGTGCCTCCCCCACCCCGCTCCTTCAGTCTGTTCTGTGAGTCCTGGGATTCAGTGCATCACGGTGCTGCCTGACCCTGCGAGCGAGGTCACAGCGAGGTCACAGCGAGGTCACAGCGCCCACCCAGTCTTGCTGTGGAAGAGTGCTTTGTCAGGTGTTGGGGACGGTGACAGTTTGTTTCCTGTCTTCTCATGTTTCCCGGTGCTCTGTTTCCTGTGGTTGCATGCCTTTCCTCTTCCCACCTGCTGAGGACCAGCCTCCTGCACCACTGCACACATAGAGGAGACATGGACACTTACATTTGTTCTGAGTTGAAGCAGAGACTGTTTTATGGGCAATGGGATAGGGATAGGGGCTGAACTCCTTCATTCCCCTGGAGCACTGTGATCACACGCATGTACTACCACATTTGGTGTATGTGGTGCTGAGATTTGAACCCTAGGCTCCTCCACACATTCCTGGCAGACACACTGACTCAGCCCAGAAAGGATAGACAGTCAGTGCCACTCACCGACAGTCAGTGCTAGGCTCCAGGGCTGGAGTGAGGAGGCTTCGCTGCTGTGGGGAAGGGATGGGGCTTAGCCACTCCACTTGTCCATAATCCTTCATAATTTGATATATTTATTTCTCAGCCTCTTTCTGAGAGAGGACTTGGGGTGTAGGCATGAAGCAGAAGAGTGCAGTTTGTTGGCCATGTGGGTCTGTATGCAAGGGAAAATCACAGTTTTTTGCTGTGCAGGTCTCTGAGCTTGCTATGACTGAGCCTGATACTCAGATCCCAGATTCTTGGCGATTGTACCTGATGGTTGTGTTACACATGTGGCTCCAAACCATTCTGTCTTTATACTTGCCCCTTCCTTGCCCCTTCCTGAGGGCAGGAAGACCAGAACAGGAGAAAGAGAAAGAAGGGAGGTGTCCTGCTGCCCTTTAACAGCTTCCTTAGCCCCAGATAACCGTAAGGCACCTCTCATAGCACAGGTCATGGCAGGCCATCCTAACGCCTCCGCCACAAAGACCAGCTACAATACTACGAGAAGCCCTGAGGGAATTAAACCAGTAACAACACTAACCCAAGAACAGGAACCTCCTGGGACAAGCTGATACACAAACCTGAACCTTCCCTGGGAGAGCCACTTCCCTTAATTAACAGACAGAGCTCACTTGGCCTGGGATAAAGTAAGAGCTCAAGGTAAGAGAGGCCATCTCAAAGTGAAGATGGAGCTAGAACACTAGCAAACACTACTCAGTGGGAGAGAGTCTACTGACCCACTGGTTGCATGGCCTCCCAAAGCCCTTCTACTAAAACAAAAACAGCCAAGACTCCTCTTCAGGCCGTAAAGGGCCACCTGAGTCTCTGTGGGTGCCTGGCAAAGGGATGGCCCACCATGGCCTGTACCATGTGAGCTACCTTCTCCCTTCTTCTCCTTTTAGAAGAGTAGATAGATAGATAGATAGATAGATAGATAGATAGATAGATGGATGGATGGATACATAGATGATAGATAGATAGATAGATAGATAGATAGATGATAGATAGATGATAGATAGATAGATGATAGATAGATAGATAGATGATAGATAGATAGATGATAGATAGATGA
>JADRCD010221880.1:19344-32360 GCA_019843815.1 Montemys delectorum | reverse complement strand
CACACACACACACACACACACACACACACACACACACACAAGAGGGCAGGAGGCAGAGCTAAGGATAGGATTATGCTGCTTATACAAGTCTTGGGAGCTAGAAGAGATACCAATAGAGCATGTGTGTCTTCAATGAGAGGACCCATGGAAGATACATGCATGGGTCGTGAGAGGAACTTTTGAGGCCATCTTAACGTAGTAACTTAAAAATGAAAAAATGGAGGCCCAATAAAGATGCTTTCTCCAAGGTCAGAAAGGTTAGAGCTGCCAGGACTCTAAGGTTCCAAGTGATAAAGTTAAGCTCTATTGCCACATGTGTCATGGGCTTTTCTGGCAATTGCCACCAGGTGCTACTATTGCCTTGGTTATTGCTGTATGTCAACAGATGCAGCAACAGTCCCAGGATTGCTCTCTGTGTCTTGTATATTTTCTGAGGGCTGCAAGTGTGGGAAGAGCTGTCTAATTCATCCTGGAAACTTTCGACTTTGTGAGGGCTGAAAAGCGCAGGAGAGTGTAGATTTACCTGGGAAATCTCGCCACATCAGTAGCTAAGTAGGAAAAGAGTAGATGGGGTGATGGCAAACTCTCTGGCAGGGAGCTGAAAAACCAAAGCTGCTGGAGAATCCAGAGACCCCCACTCAATATTTGGGAGATCCGAGACACAAACTAAAAGCATGATGCATGAAAAATGCCTGCCAGGCCAGGCCGGCATGCAGCCAGAGGGCCGGGCTGTTCATGTTTCAGAAACAAGGGCAATGATATCCATGGAATCCCACAGCAGAGGAAGCACGGCTCCAGCCTACTGCGTAAGTTACACTCTACAGCTTCTTCAGAGACAACACAAAACCGCTGCGGTCACTTGACCTCCATCTGTGGCTTTCCCACCAGGGGTTTGGCCCACATTTACCAACCATTTTCCCAGGGGCCCCCCAACCTCTTTCAGTCTCCATAATTTGTGAGAAGCCTCCTGTGGGAATTGGAGTCTCCACCATCACCTTCCCTAGTGTGGCTGTGTAACCTGGCTGGAAGACTGTCCTGAGCACAATGCTTTTCTTTGGGCCCTCTGAACTTTACAAAATTTAAACACAACGAAGTAACGGCTTCAGCGCTCAATCTTATCAGCCTCATTGTTGTCCCTTGGCCCCTGCAATGATGTCTTTACATGAAGCCTTTCGGGATGGAGGGTATAGTACAGCAGCAGGTATCACGGGGACAATGACAAACGAGGAAGGTGTCAGGAGAGACTGTTCAAATAAACAGTTGTGTGCTTGCGAGTACAGCTTGAAGACCTCAGATCTTTCTCTCTCCCTCTGTTTTTTTTCCCCTCCCTCCACAACAGAAGATTAAGTTTGCTGTGAATATGAGCTGATGAAAAGAATTCAAATAGTACTTTGAATAGGACCCCAGTCAGACCCACAGGAGAGCTACAAATTGCATTTGGAGACACTAGTCTCCGTTGCAGAAGGCAAGCATTAAACCCACATATCTTCTTTCTATAAGGTACTAACTTGTAAATTAACCTTTAATGGTGTATAAATGATGTTCTGAAAGAACTGCTTATGCAGCTATATTTAT
This sequence comes from Montemys delectorum, assembly GCA_019843815.1. Taxonomy (NCBI): domain Eukaryota; kingdom Metazoa; phylum Chordata; class Mammalia; order Rodentia; family Muridae; genus Montemys; species Montemys delectorum. The sequence continues at coordinate 30,785 of JADRCD010221880.1, read as the reverse complement.
GATCTAGAAAATTGCAAATATTTACAAGATTATAGGTGTTAATGGTCTGTCAAAAATGTTTGTATATTGTACATACATTAAACCCTGGGTTCAGACCACCCTGGTATAAAAGACCACCACTCTCAAGTCCCATATAGTGTTTCACTCTGATTCCATATATGCCAATCCCTATAATTAGCCTGCTCCCTAATATAGATCAAGTCAACTTTATAGGGAATTCTCCCGATCGTTTTCATTTCATTTAAATCCAGTACCCAGGCAGCCTGTGTAAACTGTTTGCTAAATGGTCCAGGATGGCTAATCGATCTTATGTCAGCAGGGGCCTGTGAACTTGTCTATCTTGTTTCAGAGTGGGCCCCGCTGGAGGGCCCGAATGCCCCTTGTTTGATTGCTTTCCGGAAATAAAATTAAGGAGATCCCTGAGCTTCCAGGTCCTGCCTCTCTGCTGATGCTTGGTCCTTGGAACCCTAAAAGTGCAGAAGCCAAGGGCATTATTCATTTCAAATGCTGTTGCTCGTTAAAGGCAGTGTCTAACCCAGGTGGCCATAATGATGAGGACTGAAGACAAAGGCAAAGAAATTCCCTTTTCTCTTACTATTATTGTGACTTAGAATACTGGGTTGTGCAACTTGTGTCTCGGATCTTGCATCTTGTTCTCTTACTGCTGTTCCCTGTGAGTGTGTGGTAGGAAGAAAAACAAACAAACAAAAAAAGATCACGGGTCCTTTTGAAATGGTGGCCCCCATCTCAGTTTATTATCTCATCTGCACATTTTTATTAATGTCAAAATGTTTCCAAGGGCTGTCTGGAGATGAGAATCCCCCAGGCATTTGCTAATGCTTTGTAGAAATTCATAGAGCAAGCTCATTGGAAAATGCTAAGGGAGCTGCCTTCCCACATAGTACTATGGTTGCTCCAAGTCCCTGAGTGGAAAAAGGATAACACTGGAATCTTTATATAGATCACCAAATAATAGCTGCTTCCCACACCACACCCGGACCCCACCCACACAAACACAGCAGGAACACTATTGAATTCATTTTCCTTTGAGACCATTTAGGCAGCCTTGACCACACATGCTTATTTTCTTGAAAACAAACTAGATGCTTGCAAGTTTGCAATAAATTTGAAACCACTAAGAGCCGAGAAGGTCCCAAACAGGAGCAGAGAGCCCTAGACAAGTGGACCAGGCTGAGGGGCAATCTACATAGTCAAACAGTAGACTGATATTTCTTTCCTGGGGGTGATTTTTAAAGATCCCATCTCTTTTGTCTTGTCTAGCATTTGAAACAGATTTTTTAAACTGATGCTAGGATTTTTGGTGGGCTCTGAAGCAGAGATTTCCATGGTGCTATCCTGGATGTCTGTTCACCTTGAAAGGTTTATAAATTTGTAACACATAAGATACAAATTTTCCCTCTGGGGCTCTAACTGGTTTAGGATCAGGGGTAAAGAGAAATGAGCTTCTCTCGGGGTGGGGTGGGGGTGGGGTATAGCAACTCCCAAGGGGTTACAGAGACAATGTAGCCCAGGAGAACTCAGTGAGTTTTAATTCATACTCACATTCTGTTGACAGAATGTATTCGAGGTGGTTCTTTTTTTATGGTGTGTGTGTGTGTGTGTGTGTGTGTGTGTGTGTGTGTGTGTTTACTCAAAAGGAGGAAATTGCTTCCTATACCTGCTTGTGGTATACAGATAAGATAATTCAAAATCTGGTATCTGCATGGAAAGGGAGGAGAGTAGACCTATGAGGGGGGCACAGGGAAGCCCCTGGTTTTTAGTTTGCACTTTGTGCAGGGGTTACTGCTTGCTCCACTCTAGTGCCAAGTAAAGCAATTGGAAAACAAACAGAAGATAGAAGGAGTCCTGGCTCGGAGACATATAGCATCCATCGTTTGTTGATCAAGGAAACAAAAATGCTCAAACAGCTGAATGTAGTTGCTCATTGAGGAAGGGTCCTCTTTTATGAAGAAAATTAGAGAGACAGGTGAAGTTATTTGGAGCCTGGATATTCCCTGGAGTTGTTTAAAAAGAAGCTAGCCAGGGCAATTACATACATCCCGTCTACTTTGCGTAGTGAGGTTGGCAGGGTCTGTGACAGTCATCAATTGTTTCAAACTATTTCTTTTAGCATTATGGGTTTGGCAAAATCCCAGATATCCTTTATCAAGGGTTTTCTGCCACCCCTGCCTCGTTTTTTAATTCTCATGTGTATCTCAAATGCAATCTTCATGTCATTGACTCATTTACACTCAAATCATCAAAAAGGTTGGTTGGGATGCATTAGTTGATGCCCAAGGAAAAGGATGGTACCCCTTTAAAAGAGATGTTAGAAACCTTTTCTTCATCCCTCTTCTACTTGCCAAGTGCAGTTCAAAGCAAATCCATCTCCTCTGTTCCCAGGCTCCCCCATCATCAATTTTTTAATCATATTAGAAAAGGAAATTCCAAGGAACACTAAATTTGGGGAAATTCTCCATTCCATTCTCCCTCCTTTAAAAATCATGCGTATTTTAAGGGAAATCTAATCCATATGCTTCTGATTCATTTACAGTTAAATCATTAAAATGTTGTTTTGAACAAGCTGCTTGGTGTGCAGGAATGGCTTTAAGCCTCCTTTTTATCATTATTTCTTCAAGCTCTTTTCTCCAAAACAGGAAGCCACATTGAGAAAATCAAATATCTAAAAGTTTAAATTTGGCATGATCATCCCGAGGCTGCCATGGTTTGGATAAATCTAGTCTCGCCCGTCTTCCCATAGGACCCAGGGCAGTGCTCTGCTTGGATGGTGAATGAATACTCGTAATTGCATGTAATCAGCTAATTGGTATCTGCAGGTAAGTTACTTCCTTTAAGTAATGTGAACAGTGCTTGCGCCCATGCACCCATGTGTGTGTGTGTGTGTGTGTGTGTGTGTGTGTGTGTGTGTGTGTCTGTGTGTCTGTGTGTGTGTCTCTGTGTGTGTGTGTCTGTGTGTGTCTCTGTGTGTGTGTCTGTGTCTCTGTGTGTGGGTGTGTGTGCATAGAAAGATAGTTCTACTAAATCATTCTGATCGACAATATACCTGGCAGTAAGGTGGGATTTTTAAAAGAAATCATATGCTGAGAAGCATGAGAGAAATGACCTGCGATTACCACAGCATGCTTGAAAAACACATGGAAATATGCTGACTAGTCCTAATTATGGAGTAGCTAAAATCATTGAACCAGTGTCATTGGGCTTCCTTGTGTACTAGTTTGATAGATGCTGCTGTTTCTGTCTCTCCATCCTCTGAGATGATGAAAGTCCATCATCCATGTCTGTCTGTCTGTCTGTCTGTCTGTCTGTCTTTTTATCTCTTCTGTTTCTCTTTCCTGAATCTATTGGTATAAACCCCACTAGGGTTGCCCTCTACCCCCATTTCCCAGAAAAGGAAGCAAGGCTAAGAGTTAAAAGACAACATTGGGTTTTGGATATTAACAACTGGACCCTACAGCCAGGCCCCTTTGTCACATTTGATTGAAACTCAGACACTTTTTTGCAGAGGTCTGGAATGTCATGGACATCAGTTTGTAACCCACCCCCCACCCCCCCCACACACACACCTTGAAGTAGTCCTCATGGAGTGGGCAGTGCTGTTCTTATTTCTGAAGTGTGAACATGATGGCTTTGGTCAAAGCCATGGAGAGATAAGAACAATTCACAGGTGGGTCTTGTGCTAAAGGACAGTGGTTGACACAGGCACTGTGTAGTGCAGCGGGGTCTGTCTATTTGGATGTCATCATTCAATCGTTGGTGATTGTAGACAAGTTACTTAACCTGTGTCCATTTCCCCAAAAGTGGGGAGAATTGATAATTGATAAAGCTGTTCAGAAAATGACCTAACACACTCTGTGTATAAGTACAATAGATCCTCAACAAATCACAGCTAATTAATTTCTGCCCACTAAACAGACATTCCCTGTCTCCAACACTTAGGAGATTTCATCGGGACAAAAGAACGTACCTGTCATATTATGGACAAAGAAGCTGATAGTAGCTCTATTGGCAGATAGTTTGTGAATGGCCCACATCTCCCTGACCCTAACCACAGACCTGCAAAGGGTACCCAGGGTTGGTTATTCACGCTCTTAATTCTGCGGCACAAAGCACATCTCATCTGCACAGAATCCCCAGTAACATCCCTGCAGCCTGTGGAAAGGGAATTCAAAGTAGTGATGGGGGAGGGTGGGGGGTTGGGGGGGGAGTGGACAGAACCACAACCAGCGGCACTCCCTGCCACCACCGAAACCACAACTCCCTCTCACCCCTGCTGTCCCCAGGAAAACACAATTGTCATGCCATTAAGGGACATTAACATTTCTAATTTAGACCATGAGCTGCGAAAGCTCCTCAGAGTTCACCTATCAGGTGAGGCCATCTGAATCCCATTAGAATTGTGGAATGGGAATTTCATGGAGAATCAAGACGCTCTATCATTTTAATGGAAGCATCATGTGCGGCTCAACAGGGAGGTAGGAAGGAGCAACTTCTTGTGCCCTTTCTTCCCTGGCTCTTCTTACTCCGAAATCTGAAACCTCCTCCCCTCCTCTGAGAGCTGAGCCCTGTCACCAACCTGCCTGTCCCAGAAGCTGCTGCCACGTTCTACATTCTCAGGGCTGCCCTGCTGTGGGGAAGTGGATACTGAGGTCTGGTAGAGTGTCTGAATTGAAACAGGACAAGCATCTGGCATGGTGCTCTTAGAAGAAGGATGGAGGTTGATGGGAGGCAGGGACTGCTTAGGTGACCTAACAAGGCGTGCTTCTACTTTGATGCCAGAGTCTTCTCCCCAAGCTTCAAATATTGCTTTGGCGAAACCCCATGGCAACCTGTTTTCTACACCCAGGGTGACACATCCTTTAAAATTAATTTCTTGATTTGTCCAAAGGAAATTAAGGCTCTGCTGTTCCCCTGGTGCCAAACATCTGGATGAAGGCTGGAGGGGGGGTGAGGAAGTCCCCTGAATAGGCCCCATGTCCTCATTTTCTTGTGGCCTGAAGGGCCAGTGGCTGGGAGCATGAGCAAGAGTTCTAGGAGGGCATCATCCAGGAGAGTGGCTGAGAGCAGAGAATGAGGTTTTCAACACTGTTGGGAAATGCTCCTGCCATGTCTTCTAGGTGTCTGCATGCTTTGTGAGTGTGGGAATCTAGCCTTGTTTCCTAGATTCTTGAGCATGGCAAAGAGGGTTAGTGTTTAAGGACCAGCAAATACCTAGCACATGATTTTGATATCGTTTTATTATTCAAAGTTTCATCAGCAGCCAGCGAGATAAGGATAGAGACTACTGCAGGTCCTCCTTTATGAGAAATGGTGTCTCTACCCCTAGTTCCACTATTTCACCGTCATCGTCATTACCATCATCATCATCACCACTGTCCCCTGTCATCATCATTGCTATCATCACCATCATCATCATCATATTCATCATATTCATCATATTCATCATATTCATTATCATCATCAACATAGGCAATTAAGTACTTACTGTATCCAGGCACCATACAAAGAGAGATACAGAACCATTTTATTTTCCTTTGTAATAGGCCTTTGAGGTTGGTCCCACTACAACATCCAATTTATCAAAGGAAACCAGGATGACTGAATTGACCAAGGTCACCAAGAGAGGAAGGGGGCAGATCTAGTAATTGACTCACAGCCTTTAGTGTTGACCAGTGTGTATTTAGACAGTTCAGGTCTCCTGTGGATGGACACATATCAGCAGAAGCCTAACTTGACTCTCATCTGGGACTCTTGATCATCTTGAGAGAGAGTGTTATGTGGCAAAAAAAGCTAGAATTGGATTTGAATTCCAGATGATGCATACTCTGGGTATATGACCTTCAGCTGGTAGTGTCACCAGACTTACAGTCATAGCTTGAGCCTTTACAACCCAGGTATGGCTACCCATCTGCCACGTGAAAATTCAAATGGCCAAATTAATAGTGAAAAGCACAAAAAGAGATCTATTCATTGTGGCCATGTTGGGAAGAAGGGCAAAGAAATCTATCAAAAAATCTGGCTGTTTTAATTGGCTCATAGGGAATAGGTGGCCAAACCTAACAAGCCAAGACCCTGATTCTAACTAATTAGCTATTAATGTAATTATCTACCTATAGAATGTGAATGTGAACCACTCCCTAGGTTTGTTGTAAAAGTTTTTTATTGTTTTATTTTCGAGATATGGTGGTCTTAAACTAGCTCTGAGGCTGGCCTTGAACACCTGCTCCTTCTGAGTCCACCTTCCAGATGCTGAGCTTGAATGTGTGCACACCAGGAATAAAAATGTTATAAATAATACACGAAGAGCTTTTTACACAGATGGTCTTGACTACATGTTATATATTATCATTATTATTTGAAGCGTTGAATTGTTAGTTGTACATGGCCTATGGCTGTCATTCAAGAAAAAAAAATTATAAATGGGCAATCCACTCTGATGGTCTAACCTCTTGTCATTTCAGACCTTTGGAAAGTAAGATATCCTTCAAAAAAAATTCTTCCTCCCATGTTTTAAGCTTCCCGTTATTTTCTGTCCTGCAAGAGCAAAGTGCCACATCCGTCCTTTCACGAGGACAAAGAACTAGAGGATTGTGGGTTTGTGTCTGTCAAAAGGAAAGTGTCCAGGTTCCAAGAGATCAATCAATCAATCAATCAATCATTGTTTTGCAGTTTACAAGTAAGAGATTATAGTCAATGATACCTTCTTTCTCAACAATATAGCTTGACTTGAGTCCATAAAATTGATTGTATTAGTCTCTCATCAGACTGTCTTCACAATCACTCTGTCACTGGCCATGTGCAATGCTGGGTCTTGAAGGGACCCACAGTATAAATGCCTCCCTTTGGGCTACAGTTTGCTCATGGCACATTCTTTCTTCTAGCAAATGATAAGTTTCTAATGTTTCTCTACAGGAACATGGATTCTTCGAGTTCCCCCTATTAGATCATGGAGCCTTAAATAATAACAAAAGGATGTGATGAAGGCACCTGAGTGTTTAGATATGATGGGCTTGGATAGTCTAAAGCTTAACAAGTATACAATACGCAGGAGCTGTGTAGCATGTACTATACTAGTGAGAAGCTGACCCATTTTCGAAACCTGATAGGGTTACACTGCCACAATGACTTTGCTTTGTAAATAGGCTACCGTTCCACTGGGGAAATATAGATTCAATTTCCACAAGAAAACTAACCAGTTCTAAATTCATACAATTAGTTCTGACCACTTTGGGAACCAAAGTGGAGATTGTAGTATGTGGTGTGTGTGTGTGTGTGTGTGTGTGTGTGTGTGTGTGTGTGTTCAGAAACCTGTTTATTACAAAGACTATTTCTTCCTCTTTATGTGATGCTAAAGGGAGTAAGGACAGAGGGGAGATACCTCAGTCTCATCTGGCAAAGCAGCTGCCTTTGTTCACAGCACAGGCCACCAGAGCAGCTCTGTGACTTTCCATGGATAAAGTCACTGGCTTTGGTCTGCATATAGTCTTATAGTGTCCATTTCAAGGACATCATTTCAAAGTTAAAACCAATGAGGACAGTTGCACTCCGTGCTTGATTAGGTCTTGGGATGGTTCAGAATATTATACGGGACCAATCACCTATGTTAAGGTGGGGCCAGGCAGAAGTTCAGAAACTCAACACACAGAATTGGTTCATTTGCCTTTGTTCTGATGAACCATTGATAGTGCATGTTCTCCTGAGACACTGATTTATAGAAGACTGCCACCACGGCATTAGGAAAAAGCTATTTCTTCATATCTGCTTTCCTTCCATGTCCACGACAGGATGCATGATCTTCACAGCCTTTAGTATCCCATTGCTCAGTCTGCACTGAAAACTCGGACTTTAGGAGTACCATTCCATAAGCTTGGTCAGAAATGCCAAGGCACTTACAGAAATGCCTAATAGACATTATTAGGCTTCACAGTAAAACCCCACTTGCTTTAGTTAACTTTACATTACTTTGATCAAACACCCAGAGAGGAACTATTTATCTGTGTTTATGGCTCAGTGGGTACCACCCACCACGGTAGAGAAGGCGTGGCAGCTCAAGTGGCAGGGACTTTGTAGGGAAGCTTGCTCACGTCTCAGGAGATCAGGTGGCGGTAGTGCTCAAATCGGGAACATATGTCACCTTCCAGGTACACCCTGACTCCCCTCCACACCCAGTGTTCCACATCTGCTACCTGCATCATCCCCAAAGGTCCCACAACCTCCTAAGACAGTGCCACAGTCTGGAGACCAAGTGTTCAAACACAGAGGCTTTGGGAAGTGTTTCACATTCAAACCATAACATTGTGCAGAAAAGAACCTAGGCTCTGAGTGCTATATATGTGGTTCCCAGATAAAGTGAATTATGTGCTCGGACCACAGATCTTTGTCCTGATGCTATCTCTAGCTCTGACATTGAATTCTCATTGGCTTGCAGAATAGCTCAAGAATATCCTGTCAAGATCTGCCTTTGGGTCCACAGAAGCCATAATTTTTCTAAGGAGCCTTAGGGGAAATACTGCTAATTTTTCCAAGCATGGAGACTCTTCTGACCAGATGCCATCCAAGGGCTGCATTTCTTTCTGTATCCTTGTCACTAGAAGGCATATGGATTGATGGCCCAATTTTAGTACCTGTGTAGAGTCTTATGGATATGTTTGGTTTATGACATTTATTATCTAATTTTTCTCTCTCCTCCGTCTTGCCCTAGATTCCCTCAATTATTTTCTGCAACTGTATATTTTTATATTATTTTGTGCAATTTCAATTTTAAAATGTTCCTAAGAAGTGAGAGGAAGGCAAGCAAGTACAGATGGCCCAGCAATGCATTTAGATAACTCGGCTAGATTTAATGTCTGTGTCTCTTTTCTAATGAGAAGAAGATCTTGCCAAGCGCCTGACTACTGTTTTCATCAGTGGATAGGTGTGCAACTTTCTGTGGAGTGCTTGATTTTCTCCAGGGAACAATAATGAATCTGTGGGTTGGATTGCAGAGTAAAGAAGTAGACATAGTTGTTTTTTCAGATCCTTCTCCATAATAAAGGCCTCGGACAGTCAGAGGAGTTTGCATGCTTGGTGTTCATGTCATCACCCAATAGAGAGTCCTAATGGCAGGTCAGAGCAGCTTGTCGGCCTGAGTTCTGTGGATAAGCCAGACACAGGAAAACACCTGGTCGCAAGTTGCCATGAGCCATCTCGGTACCTTCTTTAAAGAGTTTAAAATCAAAGGGACATCCAGGAATTCATTCTTCTCCATAGCTGAGAGACAGAGACAGAGACAGAGACAGAGACAGAGACAGAGACAGAGACAGACAGACAGGCAGGCAGACAGACAGACAGACAGACAGACAGATGGTGAGGTGTGGGGGAACCCATAGAGTAAATGCTTGCTGACTACCCACTAAGCACATCAGTGGACAAATGAATGAGTGTAGAAACATATCCTTGCATAGACCTTCCTGTTTAGGACTCTTTTCTATGTACCTGTAGATTTACTCCTTAGAAACTAATAATCAATGGGGGCTGCGGATTATTCCTGTTCCCCTTCCTTGCCACGGACCGGATTTCTTGCAGGAGAGCTCTTTCCACGTGGTGATGAGAGTTCTGGCCAGGTGTGCAAGGGATTCATCGGGTGATAAATAGAGTCGACACAAAGAAGTGTGTTATCTGAATGTATGTCTTAAAAATGGCATGAGGTTTTTACAATCATTGCAAAAGAAGAATGAAAAATCTGGCAGCTCAGTAGTCAAGGTGCACCCGAGGCTACTTGAAACACACTGAGTCTAAAACAGCAGCCATCTCCTCTGGACTGGTATAGCACCCCCGGGCTCTGAGCACGCTCGGGCCCATGAAGCCTGGCCAGAGTCCTGGGGGGCTGTGGGTGCACCAGCCATGAGGACAGAGGCTCGAATCTAGAATCTAGAATCTCGAATGCTGAATGCAGACTGCTACTCTCTCTCTCTCTCTCTCTCTCTCTCTCACACACACACACACACACACACACACACACAGACACACACACACACTCGGCTCAAGGTCCTGCCCATACTAGGTAAAACGTCCACTATGCTAATCTTTTTGGTAAGTAGAGACAAGTCTCTTGCTAATTCTTGACCTGATCTTGACCTGGGATAAGTCTCCCATTCTGTAAGCTTCACTGCCCTATTCCCTTCATTATTTCCCTAACAATGGCAGAGGCAATTAATCTGAATGGGTAAATTCCAAGCCAGGGTTTGGCTAAGATGTTGGAACATTGGTAAAGGTCAGAGAGCAATGTCCAATTTTGTCTAGCTGTTAATAAATCATATCTTGGTGGCCTAGCACTCGAGTTTGCAAGGACATATCTGGACTACCTGAGTTAGGGAATGCCAAGGGGATAATGCAAGGGAAGGAGACTGGCTTCCTTGAAGCTTTCGCCTCAAATACTGCTGTCATGCATCATGCATAGTCTGCGTGGCACTTCCTCTGATTCCTGCCCATCTTATTCATCTCTCCCTTCTTCCTCTTTGTCTTCATCCTTATCCCCACATCCAAGTCCCCTCTTCTCTCTCAACTATGCAGTCTGGGGATGGAAACATGATCTGGAAATTTGACAAACATGGCAAAAACCCTTCGAGTAGTGAGAGTACTCCTTGTTAGCTTCTTTTAAAAACATTTATTGATTCATTCAGAGTGGCGTTCATGCATGCATGCCTGTGTGTTTGTGTGCATGTGAGCATGTGTGAGTGCCTGTACATGTCTGAAGTCAGAGAACAATGTACAGGAGTTGATTTTAGCATTGTGGCTTCTGGGAATTCAACTCAGGTCATCAGCCAGCATCCTGCTCTACCCGTTCTTAACAAAAGTCATTGCAGATTTAAATGCAACTTAGTAAAAAACTGGCTTCACTAGGACCTACTCTCCAACATAGATTTTATTTGAAAAACAAACTACACACTTAACATCAAATTTTATTTATTATTTGACTCACTGAGCATCGACTGTGTTGTCGGCAGCTATAGTTGGACTCTCTTACATCATTGTAAAGCTGTGTAAAGTTCTCACAGCAAAGGACACCAGTGAAGGATATCCAGAGCAAGTAGAGTTAAGCTTTCACTGGGGTAATACTGAAGACACCTTTTAGAGATTGCTAATAACAAGGCTATCTTTTGTCATTAACAAGATTGTATGCGGTGGTTGCAGTTTCAACTCCCTTTTGGAAAGAGTTGAAATACCAACCTTTTTAAGAAATTAAATGCTGTGACAGTTTTAGCCCGCTCTCCTGCTTTGCTGCGTGGGAACAACCATTCAACAACACATTTAAACATAATAAAGTCTAGGGTGCTAATCAATGGTAGCTGTGCTTTGTTACATACCTGAGCATGCCTGATCATCTATTGTAACAGGGTGGGAAAGCTTAGATAGCTCGAATTTCCTCATCAGTGGTTAGCTTG
>JADRCD010221879.1:29675-43451 GCA_019843815.1 Montemys delectorum | reverse complement strand
TTTTTTTTTTTTTTTTTTTAAATTTAAAGTCAGGTGTGTGGCTTGGCGGGCCCTTTCGAAGTGGCCTTCCACGAGGCCCTTGGGGCCTGGATGTAGATGTGTTAAGACAGGATGTTGAGATTTGGAAGGGGTAATTTGTCAGGAAGGAATTTAGAATCCCGTAGCTGGAGGGAAATGGTCACAGGATAAAACAGGATATAAACTGAGGCTTTCGGTAGCCTCCAGAAGGAACCAGAGTCCCTAGTTACCCTGAGAGGACCCGAGAGAGCTAGAGCCTAACCAAAAAGTGCCTGCTACCCGGCTTCTAGGCTCCTTATTTTATCCAAAGGTCCTCAGAGTTGCGGAATTTTGAGAAGGCAGACCTGCTTGTTCCTAACTATTGTAGCCAGGATAGGATCCTGGGCACTTTCCAGGAGTACCGAAGAAACCGCCAGCCATTTCCGGCTTTCTCTAGTGTAAGAATTTTGTTTGGTCCAAAAGTGAATAGTTTATAAAGAGGTTATGCAAATATAAGCCTTCTTGTCCTGCTGGAGCCAGTTCCTTTTGTGATGTAAAAGAGCCGAGGAGTCAGGTAGCCGGCAAATGTTAATTTGTCACTCCCACTCTTGCGGGGGTGGAGGTGGGGGGTGGAAAAGACCTAGGTTTCGGAGCTAAGGTTTCTCTGTAGTCCTGGGCGTCCCGGGACTCTGTAAACCAGGCTGGTTTGCCTCCCCCACCCTCTCGCTGCATTTTTGTTTGGTTCTGTTTTTCTTCTTTTCTTTCTGAAACAAGGTTTCTCTGTAGCCCTGGCTGTCCTGTAACTCACTCTTGTAGACCAGGCTAGCCTCGAACTCAAGGGCTTCACCTTCCTCTGCCTCCCGAGTGCTGGGATAAAGGCGAGTGCCAGGACCACCTGGCTTTAATAAGCTTTTAACTTTTGGTCCTCCATGTTGAAAATAACAGTAGTGGTTATGAAGTTATATAAAGATTAAATGAAGGCTTGTATTTGTCAGAAGAGGCCTAATACTTGTTAAGTTTCTGTGTCTTTTTTCCCCCCTGTGCTTAGGGATTGGTTTGGGGTTTTTGTTTTGTTTTGTTTTTGTAGTCTTTGTTCCCTTAAACTGAATATTATCCATTGTCAGCAATAAAAGGGAAAGGGATCCCACTCTTGTGGAGTTTAAAATCAGATGGAATTAATTGACAGGTGGAAATGAGGTAATATGTGGTAGATTTTTGAGATTCCCGCAAAATAACCTTTGAACTGAAGGGAAAGTGGGTTGGTGCTAATAGGTCACCAGGCTGTTGTAGCAATTGGAAAGTGTCCGTCCCTAGGCCATGTCTGAGGGGCTCTGAAGGGAAATCAGCCACAGAAGTGATCCAGTGCCTTTGGTACATCACTCTGGCTACAGATTCTTTGGGTGAGCCTAGAACCAAGGACTGGGGGAAACAGTCTTTGGAGTGTGAGAGGATAGGGTAAGATTTTCTTCCTCCAAGAACGGACCACTATTTGATTGCTTTCATTGTCTTCTGTTGCTTTGTTCATATCTATTTCATCTTTTAGTTTTGTCCTGTAGCCTAAGCTTGGCCAGAGGCTCAGTCACATCCTTGGCAACTCCCATGCATCTTCCTCTCTTTTCCCCCAGCCAATGCTTCCCTATTTTAAAACTCAGGTTGGTTAATCACACTGGCAATCTTGTGCACTGGCCTCTTGGGGACCTTAGATTTAAATTAGTTTAAGAGCAAGGAAAGGGGGTATGCTGGCTCAGGACACCAGAAAATTCTGTAACCCACTCCCCTATCCACAGCGAAGTGCAGAAGACCAGAGGGAAGAGGTGGAATGGCAGATGTCTAGTCAACCGAGCACGTCTTCTACAAAGACTAAAGCAACGGGGAAAAGACAGAAAAAGTCAGAGAACGATAACAACGGTATGTCTGTAAATGCTTAAGTCTTTTCATCTATGGAACTCAAAGTGTTGAGTGTTGAAAAGGGGTGGGGGTTGAGAGTGGTTTAGCTCTACACTTCATCTGAGGTTTAGCTGGGTTCCTTTTTTTTTTTTTTTTTTTTTAAGATTTATTTGTTTACTTTGTGTGAGTACACTGTAGCTGTCTTTAGACATGCTAGAAGAGGGCATCAGATCTCATTACAGGTGGTTGTGAGCCACCATGTGGGTTGCCGGGAATTGAACTCAGGACTTTTGGGAAGAGCAGTCAGTGCTCTTCACCGCCAAGCCATCGCTCCAGCCGCTAGCTGGGTTCTTAAATCATTAGAAACAACAAAACACAAGCAAGCAAGGTGCTTCCTGTTCTTTATCAAACTCCCATGACAAGCCTACCTTGGGTCATTGTTGTGCTTTGGGGTTAATAAGCAATGAGGACAGTTTGCACTTGTTATCCTAAAACTAAGGGAGGACAAACCCAGTCTTGATAAGAGGGGTGTGTATGTGTGTGTGTGTGTGTGTGTGTGTGTGTTTTGGGGTGGGGGGGGTGTCTGTATAAAACTGCTTGCTATCTATACAGTGTGTCTGTCCTTGATCTGTTCTAGGAATCTTACAGAATTGGAACTGTGTGAAGCACAGAGGGTAGACTGCTGCTATGGCTGGGGCAAACCAGTGCATTCTCTCCCGTGGTAAAAGCACCAGGCACCACTGAGTGTTGATCAGCTTAGATCTAAGGCGATAGTCACTATCCTGGGTTAGAAGGGGTTCCTAACCGCAGTTCTTGTTGGAGAATCCTCAGAGCAGCAAGCCTACCCAGCACATTTGTTTAGGCTTAGCAAAGAACACTGGGATTTGAAGGGTCCAGGCTTTGGAGTGTGTCTGTATACATAAAGAACCAACAGGAATTAATGGGATTCAAATTCGATACTGCTGTGCAAAAGTCCTAACTGGATTCCTTTTGGCCCTCAGGTTGTAAACTAAAGGAGGAAAAAATACAAGAGGCGGAGACGCCAGGACCCATTCGTAGGAAGGTACCAGTTCCTCCTCTTCCAAAATATCTGCCCGCAGTGAACCTGATTCACCGAGATGTTTTGCGGGCGTGGTGCCAGCAGAAGCGGCTAAGCAGCAAAGGCCAGGTGTGGGCCCAGAGGGGGCCGCTTGGTGAGCCGCAGAGCGGGGGTGTGACAGCCAGAACTTCACTAACAATTCTTTCTTTTTTGTTGTTGTTTTTTGTTGTTTTTTTTTGTTGTTGTTGTTGTTGTTATTGTTGTTGTTGTTTTTGTCTTAGAAATTAGAGGCTTATAAACGACTTCTTGCAAAGGCTTTCCCAGAACAAATGGTAACTATATTTTTTGAGACTATTTAGTATTAGCCCAGGCTAGCCTGGTGGTTAGTCTGTGAAAAAAAAGTGGCTTCGAGCTCAAGGTCCACCCTACCTCACGGGCACTGCCCCCCCCCCCAGCCCTGCATGGAACCTTGCACTTAACTGGCATATTAGAGAATAAGTTGAGGAATTGTCTTGACCCCTTCTTACTCCTCTATCCCCAAACCAAAGAGAGAACATGAATAAAACTAGGTAAGGTGGGTCCTTTTCATTTTTGGTGCTGGAAAATGAATCTAGGGTTTTAATGCATGCATGCATGTTCTACCACTGAGCCGCACCCTGCACCCCAGTTCTAACACAAACACATTTTGTTTTCCCTTTTTTTTAAGTCATATGTAGCCTAGGCTGGCCTAAGAACTTCCAGAACCTCCTTTCTCGGACTCTTAATTATAGATGTGTGCCAACATTCTTGGATGACTCATTCGGTTTTGTTGATTTGTATTTTTGAGATAGGGTTTCTGCTGTGTAGCCCTTGCTGGCCCAAAATTTGGTAGCAAACTTCCTGCCTCTGCGTCCTGAGTACCTGGCCGGCATTTTGATTTTTTTTTTTTTTTTTTTTTTAAGATTTATTTATTTATTAATCTGTAAGTACACTGTAGCTGTTTTCAGACGCGCCAGAAGAGGGCATCAGATCTCATTACGGATGGTTGTAAGCCACCATATGTTTGCTGGGATTTGAACTCAGGACCCCATCATTCTCCTCATCTCCTTAAGTAATGGGCTTTGGACTGGGGACCTTGCACACACGCTAGGCAAGTGTTCTGCTGGGCAATTTCTCTAGATCTTTTGTATTTGCCCTTCCTGTCTAACTGAATCTATACTGTTACCAGATAGAACCTCCTCCCCCAAGGCCACATTTCTGATGGCTCTGCTCTCTTCTCCTTTCCTCCCCCCCTTCTCTCTCTCCCCCCCCTCTCTCCCCCTCCCCTCCCTCCGTCTCTCTCTCCCTCTCTCTCCTTCCCTTCCTCCCTCCTTCCCTCCCTCCCTCCCTCTCTCAGCTTAGGTTGTATGAGTGTTTTGCTTTCCTGTGTGTATGTGTGCTGCATGGGCTCCTGGTGCCCTCAGGAAGAAAGCATGGAACTCTCTGTATCTAGAGTTATAATAGTGAACCACCATTCGGGTGGTGGAAGAAGCCACATTTTCTACCGATGTAGTAAATGCTTGTGTCTCCTGCATCATCTCTTCTCCCACACAGTTTTCTATGTGTGTACTTGTTGGTGAGCGTGTGCTCCAAGGAGTGTGTGCAGGTTAGAAGACAACACTAGGTGTCGGTGTCGTCGTCGGTCCTTGCTTTCTTCTTCGTTGTAAGACAGTCTCTGTTGCTTGCTGATGGATATACTGAACTAGTTGGCAGGAGTCTCCGGTTCCACCTCCCATCCTATTATTACAGGAGCATTAGAATGGAATTACAGATGCCAGCCACTTTGTGTAGCTTTATATGTGGATTATGGAGATGTGAATTTCAGTCTTTCCCAATGAGTGCCTTACCCACTGACCCGTCAGCTCTTTTTTTTTTTCTTTTTGTTTTTTGTTTTTTTTCCGAGACAGGGTTTCTCTGTATAGCCCTGGCTATACAGAGCCCTGGCTGTCCTGGAACTCACTCTGTAGACCAGGCTGGCCTCAAACTCAGAAATCCGCCTACCTCTGCCTCCCAAGTACTGGGATTAAAGGCGTGCGCCACCACCGCCCGGGCGACCTGTCAGCTCTTAATGTTTCCCCTTATCTATAATACCCTAGCTCGAGTTGAAGAATGTTCCTGACTCAGCCAAAGAGGCCAGGTTGAAGACATCTCACAAAAAAATGAAGACCGAACCGGGGGAGGAGTCTCAGGTGACAGTTCCCCTTGAGATCATCCCTGTACCAGAGGATCAGATACCTGCCCTCGTTGATCCTCCTATGCTCTATGAGGAAGTCAGCACCACGGTGGTGACGACACCTGCCAGTGAGGCAGTGTTGGCATCTTGGGCCAGAATTGCATCCAGTGCTAAGAAATTCGAGACCGTGCCGGCCAGTGCATCGTCGGAAGTCAAAGGTTAGAATCAGTCACAGCCACGCGTGTGGACCTTACCCGTGCTATTGTTTCTAAGTTCCGTTTTGGGCAGGGCCTGACTGAGACCTAGTATTATTTATTCCTTTGCAATAAGAAGAAACGTTGGTAATTTGAGGTTTGTGTAACCCTGGCTCTCCTGGAACTTGCTCTGTAGATCAGGCTGGCCTTGAACTCCTGGATCCTCCTGCCTCTGCCTCCTTGAGTGCTTGAGTATGCACCTCAATCCCCTAGTAGACAAGAAAGAGTCTTAAGAGTATAGCACAGGCATATGACCTTTTACCTTGAATAAAGAGGCTGTTGATTCAGGATGTCACACTTTGAAAATAACCTCAAATTACTCACTCACCAAGCAAGAGAAGCTGGGTGCTTAGTGTGCCTTCTTCCTATATTTTTCAATTGAAGTACGGGGGCTGAAGACTGGGATCTCTTGGCATCTATTAAGTTGATTGTATTAACAATTTACAGTTTCTTCTTAATAAGCATAACTAATCAAACATGTCATAATAAGCCTATGATCCCAGTGTCCTGAGTTCAACCTGGACTGCATGAAACTTTCAAAAGAATAAGAGAGCTTGTGTTGTAAGAATAGCAAAGAAATGCAATGAAGGAAAATCATGTTTAGCGTGATAACAGTGGTTGATTCTAGGGCTAGAAAGATGGCTCAGAGGTTGAAAGCACTTCTAATTGCCGAGGAATGGACCATAGCACTTGGGAGACAAAAGCAGGTAGACTAACTTATGGCATGGAGAGACCCTATTTCGTGAAAACTCTTTAATTTTCTGGAAGGTGTTTTTTGTTTTGTTTTGTTTTGTTTTTGGGTTTTTTTGGCTTTGTTTGTTTGGTTTTGTTTGTTTTTTAAGGTTTATTTTATTTATATGAGTACACGGTAGCTGTCTTCAGATACACCAGAAGAGGGCATCAGATCCTATTACAGATGGTTATCAGCCACCAGGTGGTTCCTGGGAATTGAATTCAGGACCTTTGGAAGAGTGGACAGTGCTCTTAACTGCTGAACCATCTCTCCAGCCCCCTGTTGGGGGGGGGTTTAATACGGTGTTTTTTTTATTGTTGCTTGTTTGTTTTCTCTAACTCAGGCTGTCCTGGAACTAAGCTCTGTAGATCAGACTGACTTCATCCTGACAGCCTGCCTCTACCTTAGTGCTAGGAATTAAAACCATGTACAGCCACCACCCAGCAATTTTCTGGGGGTTTTGTTTCGTATATATGTGATGTGTTGGAATCACTCATGCAGGCTAAAGCAAATACTGTACCATTGAACTACATCGATAACCCAAAAGCCTGAATGAAGGTCTCTTGTAAGCTTTCATGGTAGGTAACAAGATGAATTGAGATGGAGGTTGGATTCCCAGTCTTACCTCAGGGCTGGCATTTCAGAGAGGCATCAAGTCTAGGCTGAAACTGGTGTGTTCATGTCAATTCTCTTTGCTCCCACAGGGGAAATGTGGTGTGTGGTTCATGGGACAAGCCTTCCCGGGAACTCACGCGGTTGGGTTCGGCTACAGTTCCACGCTGGACAAGCCTGGGTACCCGATAAGAAAGGGAAAGCGGTTGCCCTCTTCCTGCTTCCGGCCTGCACATTTCCGCCCCCACACCTGGAGGACAACATGCTGTGCCCCAAGTGTGTTCATAAGTGAGTGCTTTAAGTTGCTTGAAGGAAAGGTTAATTTTATTTAGCTGTGTTTGAATATTACTTACCTTGCTGATGTAAGAAAACTCCCAAGGAGCTTCGTTTACAGGTCTAAAGCTTGCTCTGTAGGTTGTGCTAATCTCAACTTGGAGCCAAATCGTCTGCCTGCCTCTGCCTCTGCCTCCTACTTGGCATTAAGCCTCACTCGCAGGTTTTGATCAGGCTCACCTTGATCACATGGCTGAAGCCAGCCTTGACATTCTCACTGTCCTGTCTCCACTTTCCAAACATGGGATTGCAGGTGTGTCCCCAGGCCTGGCTTATGCTGTGCTGGGGATCACACTCAAAAGTTCATGTTAATTCCCAACAGAGCTTGTCTAATTTAAATCTTAGTGCCTCTTCCTGGTTCTGGTCTCTGATCTAGGTATGACACACCTTGTACTCCCATGTAGTGTAGACTGGGATAATTGGGAGTTGAGAGCAAGCCTGATCTACCTGAGACTCCTGTCAGGGGTGGGTGGGTCAAGTGGGGAGGGAAGACATAAGTAAATGAATGAATCCATGAATTCATTTGTTTTCTAGGAACAAGGTCTTAACTAAGAGCCTCGAAGGATAAAGGACAGATCTCTTACGTTTGAGCTAGCTGCTGGCATCACTCACCCTTGTGGTGTGATCGCAGAACTGCAGCTGACACTGAGACTGATGGGCACCCACATCTCTGCCTTTGAAGGTGCCTTTCTCACCCAGAAATTATAGGATAGTGTAAGTTAGTTGATGCTTAAGGACAAGCAGTTTAGAAAAAGCCACTGAAGCCACCTCTGCTCATCATGATGACTGAATACTGGGAGTGGCCTCTTACTCTTGTGTGAAGATAAGAAAGTGTCCTATATGTTTCACTGCAGGTAGGTACTGGGACAGGAATGTGACATCTCCAGATACAACAGTGGCTAGTCCTGTCACCAAGCAACTGGATCATAGCCAGTCAGCGGTCAATTGTAAAGCCTTAGCTTATATACCTGTAGCCTGTGCATGCCTTCTTCCCTGGGTTGTAGTGTGTTAGTAGTGTTTAATACTTGGGTTTGTTTTCTGCTGTTGTAAAATATTACACTAAACCTGACTTGTGGCTTTTGTTTTTGTTAATCTGTTTGATTGATTACTTTCCCCGAGTTCCTTCTGCCCCTTTCTGGACACCATGTTTGAAAGGGCTTTGGGATAATGCTTGGAGCAGGGGGAAGGGAGGGTGGGCCACCCTCCCAAGCCAGGTTACTAACAATTGATGTGCTCACCGTGTGAGGGCAGTAAAGACCACCATCACCGCGTTATGTCCTCTGTGTCGGCAATGCACAGTTATTCTGTAAAGGAGATGGATGGACAAGGAGCATGCTTGCTTGGCTCCTTTGGAGGACTGAGTATAGGGTAGGGCAGAAGCTTTCTGTTAGATTGCTAGGCTTCTGTGTGTCCCAGGGTCATCTCCTAATGGGCCCCACCCCCGAGTTTGTATTTGACGTCATACACTGGACTGTGCACACCTTGCTGCTTCCTCTGTCCCTTGTCTGAAAAGGACATGGAGTCAAGTGCCTTAGATGAAGTCTACAACAGGAGGATGGCTGCTGTGCTGACCAGGCTCCTGGGGAGTAAGATAGATTCGCACTTGAGTTTTCCAACTAGATGTTAGAGTCCGGCCAGAGTTAGGTCCCCACCCACAAGTGTGTACAGCGTGCTCACATGTAGATTTCAGTAGGAGTCCTGGCATGTGGTATCTCTAGACAGCTCTGCATTTTCCTCTACACTTCCAACTTCCAAGTGTAGGTACCTTAGTCAGAGGTCTTGCCAAACCATTGTTGGTAGAGAGTCCACCTGAAGAAATCTTGTGTCTTCCCTGACAATGGTGCATTTGAGTATGTCCAAGTGTTCCTAGTCAGGAGTGGGAGAATGGCAAGCAAGGCATGAATTTTTTTTTTTTTTTCCGCTTTTTCAAGACAGCGTTTCCCTGTGTAGCCCTGGCTGTCCTGGAACTCACTCTGTAGACCAAGCTGGCCTCAAACTCAGAGATCCGCCTGCCTCTGCCTCCCAAGTGCTGGGATTAAAGGCATGGGCCACCACCACCGACAAACTTTTTTTTTTTTAAGATTTATTTATTATTATATGTAAATACACTGTAGCTATCTTCAGACAGTCCAGGAGAGGGTATCAGATCTCGTTATAGATGGTTGTGAGCCACCATGTCGTTGCTGAGATTGGAACTCAGGACCTTTGGAAGAGCAGTCAGTCCTCTTAAGCACTGAGCCATCTCTCCAGCGGCATGAAAGTTTTTTAAGATTACAATTGAGTTACATATCCAAGATCACGCCAGGGAAATACCTTTTTGTCAGATGGAGCTTTTCCATCAAAATTAAATGTCTCAAACTAAGACTAGTGATGAGGGTCTAAAATCCCAGCAAAAGGAAGGTCATGTGTGTTCAAGGCCTGCCTGGGTTATACATAAGACCAGCAGATTGTCTCAGTGAAAGGGGCTGAACACTAAATTAGAGCCTTAGTACATATGAGGATCTAGATTCAAACCCCAGTACCACTAACCACCAAACAGTGGGTTTCCTCCAAGTGCTTGGAGCATAGGCCATGTTGGTGGGAATGGTTAAAAAAAAAAAAAAAGAATCACTAATGTGATACAATGGGCATGCAGTTATTACTGATAATTGCTTTGCCAGAAAAGATTTAATGTGAATCTAATCATGAAGAAGCAATCAGTCCTGATTATACCTGTGGTTAGAGTAATTACCAGCTGAGCCTAGTAGGCTCCCTTTTTTTCTGTTCCTGACACTCTTAAATAAACCCAAATTTTTGAAGACTAAAGTTAATAACTGATAATAACCATTACACCATTCAAATACCTTGTTTACCTCCTTTTGTATAAAATCTACCATATTACCATTATTGAGTCTCGATTGGAGTGGCAGGTTTTGGGGAAACTACAATACCCCCATGTAAAACTCATGTTACATGCCCATTTAAGTTACATGTATGTGTGCGTGCATGTGTGTGCCCGCAGAAGCCAAGGGGGCATGATACCCTCCGAGCTGGAGTTACAGCACAGGTAAAGGGTCCAGCGTGGATACTGAGCACAAACTTGCCCTCTGGGAAAGCAACAAGTCCTCTGGAGCCATTGAACTGTGTCCCGGCTCACATTCTCATATTTCCTTTACTCTGAGGTTTCACTATACCCCTAGGCGTCGTGAACTTTTTAGCTCAGGCCATCCCGAAACGTGGCAGCAGCCTTCCTATTCCTGTGATAGCAGTGAGCTGTCATAACCCAGCTCTAAAGTCTGGAATAATAAGCTTTTCCAGTTAGGGCACTGGGGAGAAAAGGCTCAGGATGGAGGAGAGTGTTGGCGAGGTGCTGTGTAGGATGCATGGAGCCCTGTGTTAGGTTAGGGTTACGGGGACCTTCACCTGTACCCCCAGAACTAACCTCAGCATGGTTATAGAATATATACCACAGAATATCTTAAAACACCAATATTGAGCCAGTGAGGTAGATTATCAGGTAAAAAAGCACCTGTCACCAAGGCCTACCCACCTGAGTTTGGTCCCCTACACCCATATGATAAACGGGAAAAATCAATGTGTGAGTTATTCAGTGTCCAGTTGTGGGGCTGCACATGCATTTAATCCCAGCCTGGTCTACACAGTGAGTTCCAGGACAGCAAGGACTATGCTTTTTTTTTTTTTTTTTTTTTTTTTTTTTTTTTTTTGTATGACCTCCATATATACACTACAGCACATGAGAAATTTTTTACTATTTTTTTTTTTAGACTTTTATTTTTAAGTGTATGAATACACTGTAGCTGTACAGATGGCCGTGAGCCATCATGTGGTTGCTGGTAACTGAACTTGGGCCAGCCCGCTCGCTCCAGCTTAATGTACTGCAGCTGTCTTCAGACGCACCAGAAGAGGGTGTCAGATCTCATTACCGGTGGTTGTGAGCCACCGTGTGGTTGCTGGGATCCGAACTCAGGACGTTCGGAAGAGCGGTCAGTGCTCTTACCCGCCGAGTCATCTCGCCAGCCCGAGAAGTTTTAAAATAAAAACAGTATTAGCAGTTGGGGGATGGGCCGGGCGGTGGTGGCGCATACCTTTAATCCCAGCACTTGGGAGGCATGGGCAGGTGGATTTCTGAGTTCAAGGCTAGCCTGGTCTACAGAGTGAGTTCCAAGACAACCAGGGCTGCACAGAAAAACCCTGTCCCTAAACAAAACAAAACAAAATAATTGAGGAATAGGACGCACAGGTTATTTACAGTAATAGACAGGAATTGAAAACGAGGTTGAGACAGGTTTCCCTATGTACTGTGTAGCCCTGGGTGTCCTGGAACTAACTGTAGGGGAAGATGGCCTTGAACTCCTGCCTCTGCTTCTCAGGCTGGGATTAAATGTTTACTCTGTTATGCCCAGCAGAGGTTTTGGGGTTTTTGTTTGTTTGTTTGTTTTTTGTTTTAAAAAAAGGGAAAATGCTCAACTGAACACAAGATCCCCTGGAAATGAAATCAGGTCCAGACTGTAGTCTCCTAGAGTTCGGTCCATCCTGAGGAAAAGCCAGAGCTCTCCAGGTGCCCCTCGAGCCTTCCCTTACCCTCCTCCTCTCTTATCTCTGACATCCCCTCCGGCAACCCTGCCCTTCATTTCTTTCTTTGAGCAAATCCTCCCACAGTAGAGCCTTATCTTTTTCCTGGAATGCCTCCTTCCAGCCTCGGAGATGGCTCTGTGGGTGTGTTAATGCAAACCTGATGCCGGAGACTCTTTCCAGTGGATCCTGGAGCCAGTTTCACCGACAACTTTATACTTTTACTGCCTGGGGTTATTGTTTGACTTCTTCCTCTGAAAGTAGAGATGACATGTTTTATCCTGAGGTTCCAAATCGATATCTTGTTCCTTTGTGATAAGGTGCTTAATCAGAATGACCTTGAAGTCCTGGTTGTGCTCCCTGCCCTACCTACCCTTGTGCTGCTTCTCCCTCCTCCCCATGGCACTTAGGATGGAATCCACAACCTTGTGTATGCAAGGCAAGTTCTTAACTCCCCGAGCCAGCCTCCTGGAACAGGTCTATCCTGTATTTGATGCTCAGTACGCGTTGGTTCGTTTCCCAACTCTGAAAATAACTCCAAAAGGTTTCTCTCCCCCTCCCCTTAAAACAGCAAAGAATAAGAATTGTAAATGACTTTGAAATCGGTGTTTAAAACTTCTAGGGGTGGGGGCAGGGGAGATGACTCAGGGCTTAGGCGCACTGGGTGCTCTTTCAGAGGACCTGAGTTCAATTCTCAGCACCCACGTGGCAGATTACACAGGTCTGAAACTTCAGTTTCAGGGCATCCTTTGTGTGTGTGTGTGTGTGTGTGTGTGTGTGTGTGTGTGTGTGTGTGTCTGTATATGTATATACAGACATTCATGCAGGCAAAATACCAATGAACATACAACACCTGATGGCCCAAGTTTAGTCCGTGGGTCCCATATAATAGGAGAAAACTAATCCCCATAAATTATACTCTCACGTTCCCAGTTCACTATTGCATGCACAGAATTATACTCTCACGTTCCCAGTTCACTATTGCATGCACAGACAGGCACAATAAGCGGATGTAATTTAAAATACATTTTTAAGTGTCCTGAAGAACTTGTGCTGCTGGGCAGTTGTGGTACACGCTTTTAATCCCAGCACTTGGGAGGCAGAGGCAGGCTAATTTCTGAGTTTGAGGCCAGCTTGGTCTACAGAGTGAGTTCCAGGACAGCCAGGACTACACAGTGAAACCCTATCTAGAAAAAAAAAAAATCAAAACTTGTGCTTTAAGTGGCAGCTGGAAGAAAAATAAAGTAGTCATTCTGGTTTTCCTTTCTCCGCTGAGTCAAGAGTGCTCCTAGTGTCTTGTCTTCGGGATTATTTTGTATATGAGGTGGAGTCCTGAGACGGAGGCTTCAGGGAGAGAGAAGATCCAGTTGTCTGCAGAGCTGTGAACCGGAGTCCTTGCAGTGATACTGCAGATGATCCGCTCGCTCAGTAGCAGCAAGCGCTTGAGGTTTGTGACCATTGACTGACCATGGGGCTTGTTACAAAGGCTGACCTTCGTGTGTGTTTGCTCATTGAATGCACAGACCATGTCCAGTCTCCAAGGGCTCCGTGAAGCCAGCGTGGCACACATTGTTCAGTTGTCCCAGGAGTGTCATGATTCATGACAACTAGACGGCAGGGAGACAACATGATAGGCGATTAGGACGACCTTTCTGTCCTGGAATCTCTCGGAAACCTTTGTCCATTCTTCATCTTTTCTCTATGAGTGGCCACAATCTTAAGTTTTGAGCAGTAGGATGACACCTACACCTTTCTCCTGTATGAAAATGAGTATACGTTGGGGTGCTTACTTGAGTGCTGTGTTCTGGATTACACCCTGGCTGGAAGCTCCACCATACCCCATGTTCATGGTGATGGGCTTTACTAGGACACCCTCGGCAAATGTCTCAACTTCTTAGGCATGGTGGCATTCACTGAAGAATAGAGTTTGCCATTAACCTTTGAGAATGTCAGAGCACTTGTTGATCATATGGTCTGCCTCATCTAAAACAGCAGGCACCAGTATGTAGACTGACCAATTTCTTCTACCAAAATAATAATAATGCTTCAGAGAATGGCCACCATCATGTGCATATGATATTGGATGGTCTCCATCTTCTCTTTGATGGACATGCCTCTCTCTCTCTCTCTCTCTCTCTCTCTCTCTCTCTCTCTCTCT
>JADRCD010221879.1:17805-29575 GCA_019843815.1 Montemys delectorum | reverse complement strand
TCTCTCTCTCTCTCTCTCTCTCTCTCTCTCTCTCTCTCTCTGTGGAAGGTGCTCTTCCAAACTTGGTCTTGCTCAAAATGTGGGTGTTAGCCAGGTGTGGTGGTGCATGCCTTTAATCTTAGCATTTTGGGGAGCAGCAGGTGGAAGCAGTTCCAAGGCTAGCCTGAACTGCACAGAAAGCTGTAGGACATCCAGGGCAACAACACAGAGAAGCTGCGTGCCTGTGAGTGTGGGAGAAAGAGGTTTTCTTCTTGGACCTAAGGACGGACACTCAGCTACATTCTATAGAATCGTTTCTTCCTGGCAGAGTCCTGCTGATACAGGGAAGCTGATGTCACTCCTGTCTCTGTCCTGCTGCCGCCCTGCTCCCTCCACAGCACCCTTGTCTGCTCTAAAGCAGTAGTCACCTGTAGCACTTCTTTTCCTGTTGCTATGGTAAAACACCATGACAGGGATTACCTAGAGAAGCAAGGGTTTATGTGGGTTCATGGTTGGCCGGGGGGGGGGGGGGGGGGGGGGGATATGAGTCTATGACAGGCAGAACAGAATTAAGTGTGTTAGACTGCAAGCAGGAAGCAGAGAGGGGGGATCTTTTAAGAGCTAAAAGCCTGCCAGTGACACACTTTCTCCAGCAAGGCTATAACCTTCTCAACCTACCTGGGTAGCGGTGCCAACTCCCGACCAGGTATTTAAATGTAGGAACCTACGATGAACATTGCCATTCAAGTCATGGCCAATGCCGCAATGGCACACGGGCCACCCCATCCTGGCCTTCCATCTCTGAGAGGCTCTGTCTATGAGTTGTCAGTGTCCACTTTCAGTTGTGTTCCTACTCCTGATATTTTTCCAGCATTGACCTCCAAGATTTTCAGCTCCAACCCTGCCTGAAGTCTGTTGATCTCCTTGATGCTGACTGGCCATGTAGCTCCCGAGCTGGAGCTGGCAGTATATTTGAGGCTGTCCTTTTGCGCATCTTCCTGTATACCTTGGAGGACTTAGCCTGGCTTCATTCTGAGCCAGGCAAGCACTGGGGGGCTTGGAAACTTGGGGCTTTACTTGGCTCGGGCTGTTCACACACCCCTCCCCTCATCTAATGCACCTAGCACCCCCACCCTCAAAAATGTGCATGTGCTTCCCCCTGCAAACAGTAGATTCAAGAGTCCCTCCTAGGCACTTTCAATAACTAACTCCCCTTTTTCTGATTCTATGCAAATGTATTCTAGGACATATCTGGGTTGATGGAAGGCAGGGTGCTACTCCAGCCTGAATTAGTTTTGGGTGACTGTGCAGTAAGATTGTGTCCTTTGATTGAACTTTTAGAGGAGAATCTCATTTCTCACCTCATGGCTATGCAAAATTGAGCTTGCATCCTGGGAGAGAATGTGCATTTGAGCAAAGGCATGCATAATCCAAACCTGGCAGTCAAAATAAAGAAATTTAGGTTGGAGGGATGGGTCAGAAGTTAAGAGCACTGACTGCTCTTCTAGAGAACCAGGATTAGATTCTCAGTGCCTGTTGAGAATCCCCCTATAACAACAGTTACAGGGCATCTGATGCCTTCTTCTGACCTCTGCAGACCCAGACACGTTTGTCGTGCATAGACACCTGTGATCAAACACATACAATAAGAAGTCCCAAACAGTAACTCATGCCCTGAGTACTCTAATTCTATGAATTCCTGCTATGTTGCACCATATCCGATCTGCAATCATTTTGGTTTTGAATAAAGTTTACTTCCTATTGTGCAATCTGTGTGTGCTTCTTTCGTTCCATAATTAAGATACTAAGAAACCGGAAGTGCCCATTCTAGACCACCGGTAACAATTCTGGTGTGTGTGCATAGCTGAGGACTCCCAACACTCCTCCCCACCACACTCCGAATTAGCAGCGACTGCAGGTGCTACAATTCTAATGGAGAAGTTTCCTGCTCCCTATGCTGATTAGAGGAACCCACGTTAGACCATATTACCTTAGCCACTCTCTCCAGGTGCTTCTGGAAGAACCCATGAAGGAAGTGTAGCCTTGGGAAAACAGGAAAACGCCAGGCAATGGTGGCACACTTCTTTAATGCCAGCACTTGGGAGGCAGAGGCAGGCCTGACCTACAGAGTGAGTTCCAGGACAGCCAGGGCTACACAGAGAAACCCTGTCTCAAAAAACAAAAAAAAAAAACAAAAAAACAAAACAAAAAAAAAAACCTTGCCTGGTCTGGTTATAATGCATTCAAGGTCAGCTCCATGATACTGGTGTCCATGTACACACACACATTTCTAAGTTCTCAACAGGATGAGGTCCTGAATAACTGAGGAGTTCTGGGCTGGCAGAAGAGGAAAGAGAATATACACCCAAGGACCTGTGGGCAGGAGTTAAGAGAACAATCCCCAACAGAGCCAGAGGGTAACTAATCTGAGTATAGTCAGACCATCAAGAATTCATCCCCGGGGCTGGCGAGATGGCTCAGCAAGTAAGACCACTGACTGCTCTTCCGAAGGTCCTGAGTTCAGATCCCAGCAACCACTGGTGGCCCACAACCACTGGTAATGAGATCTGACACCCTCTTCTGGTGTATCTGAAGACATACGGTATATTACACCAGAGCAAGCAGGGCCAGTGCGAGAAGGTCATCCTGAGTTCAATTCCTACCAGCCACATGATGGCTCATGGCCATCTGTATAGCTACAGTGTACTCATACACATAAAATAAGTAAATACATCTTTAAAAAAAAAAAAAGAATTCATCCCATCGCAGGGCGGTGGTGATCCCAGCACTTGGGAGGCAGAGGCAGGCAGATTTCTGAGTTCGAGGCCAGCCTGATCTACAGAATGGGGGTTACAGAGAAACAGGGCTAAACAGAGAAACCCTGTCTCGAAAAATCAAAAAAAAAAAATATTCATCCTATCAAAAAACAGTTTCTCTGGCTCAGGACACAGCATTGGAGCAAGAATCCTAGGCGTGAGACAGTGATTCTTAGCCACAGTAAAAAACTAACACTGTTCCAACTAGAAATACTCAAGTTGAAAGGCAAAGGAGGGTTGAAGAAATAATGAGGCTGGAAAACAAAAAACAAAAAACAGGCCTGCAAGGACAGAGATGGTAAGTGAGGTCACGTCTGTGAAGGGATGTTCTTTGCACAGCCTCATAGGAAGAAGTGCTGAGAAGGTCTATCAGGAATGTCTGGAAAGGGGCCCAGCACAGCTGAGAAGGATTTCTGACGGTAGGTGAGGCAGTTATAGCATTGGACCATAAGATCAGTGTGTGTGTGTGTGTGTGTGTGTGTGTGTGTGTATGTGTGGGGGGGGGGAGGGGGATAACAGACCCTGAAATAGAATAACTAGGTTATGGTGCTTAATTACTATAAACCAGCAGGCTAGAACTCCCAAGACGACTGAATGGCAGTGAGAGGGCTTTGACAAAGCAGAGAGGAGTCAAGAGGCTGTAGTTCAACATCAACAATCAAAGAAGTCAAGGGAAACGGGGAGATAGTTCAGTGGTTAGAGTGCCTGCCTAACAGCCCCGAGACCCTGAGTTTGGTCCCTTTCCGTGCATAAACTGGATGTGATGGCACACACCTGCGATCCCGGCTCCTGAGAAGCAGAGGCAGAAGTTGAATTTCATCCTTTGTCTCTGCTACATAGTAAGTCAATCTAAGCTCCCTGAGACTCTGTCTCAAAACCTAGAAACAACAAAAACAAGCCAGAGGCTAGAAGATTAGGAATCTACCAGGGGTGTCACTCAAACTAAAAAACATGATCAAGTCAGTCATGATTGATCAATAATTCAAGGCTTGCCTGTAGTACACAGTGAATTTCCACCTCAAAAACAAACAAACAAACAAAAACAAAACAAAACAAAAAACCACGTAACGCAAGATGAGGCAACACAGGAGCAGAGCGACTTCCAGCTGAGTGGCTCGACCAGAGAAGCTGGCTCAATTTTCCTGAGAGGAAGGGGTTTGGCCAATCACAATCCTTTGTTTGAAATAAGCGTAGCCATTCACTTGAGCCAATCACAGTCTTGCCTCTTAGCAGCAATCCCAGTGACTGAAGCTCGCGTCTTGGACCAGTCATAGCTTTACCTCTGTAGTGTCGGGCATCCAGCTGCTAGAGCATCATCAGGTCAGTGCTTCTCCACTGGCCAGGCAGAGATGAGCCCAGAGGCATCTGGAACCCATCAGGCAGGACTTGCGAAAGCAAAAGTCTAGAACCAACCGTTTCCAGCTGGCTTTCATCGCAGTACACAGATGCAAAGACAGGAAGGTCTCCGTGAGTCCCAAGCCAGCCTGATCTGACCCTGTCTCAAAAAGAAAAGAAAAAGAAAAAAGAAAAAAAAAAGTTTTCAGGCTTAGACTACTAGCAGTCAGAAACCAGAGACAAACAACGGCAGACATTCTTCAGTTGTCTCGAGGTATGCATGGAATGCTCCTAAAGGGCTGGTGCTGGCCAGGAAATTACCTGTCTCCCTGTCCTTTTGCCCAAGGCATCCAGAGCTGTAAGGGAGAACAGAACAGCTGCTATTTGAGGAGTCTAGTTGCTCCTCTGAAAACCGTCTTTGCTTATTCGGGAAAATGATTATCAGGAATGCTTACTAATGCAAATTTAAAGAACTAATGATAAACACTAAAAATGGTGAAATTTAAGCAAATCTTGACAATGCTTAACACTTGTCAAGTGCTTTAGAAATGGTGGTGGGTGCCTTCTCGGCCATGGAGCTGTAGCCCTAGCCCAGTCTACGAGGTAGTTGTTACTTTGAAATAGGCTCTCCTGTTATATTTGGCCCAAGCTGATGTGGAACTTGGATTCATAGCAGAGTATGACTTTGAAGGTCATACTTGGACCTGCCCAGCCCTGAGATAGCAGGCTTCTGTCACTACAAGCTGCCCCCAGCACACCTGCTTTACAAGGTGATGGGGATTAAAGCCAGACCCTCATGCAGGCTAAGGCAAGCACCAGGCGAGCCACTGTGGCAGAACCAACCTAGGAATCCTTAACACCAAAATTCAGCTACCTCAAGGAGACATGAATTCATCTTTCTATTCTAGTCTGT
Organism: Montemys delectorum; assembly: GCA_019843815.1. Classification (NCBI taxonomy): domain Eukaryota; kingdom Metazoa; phylum Chordata; class Mammalia; order Rodentia; family Muridae; genus Montemys; species Montemys delectorum. Next base: position 24,532 of record JADRCD010221879.1, on the reverse strand, counting down.
TTAACAAACTGTTCTCTTTCATAGGAAACATCCTGAGGAAAAGCTCCAAATACAGAAATATAAAAAAAAAAAAAAAAAAAAAAAGGAAGCTCATGACTCATTTCCCCCCCTCCCTTCCTCCTTTTATCTTTTTCTTTTCTTCTCCCTTCCTTCCTTCCTTCCTCCCTCCCTTCCTTCCTTCCTTCCTTCTTCCCTCCCTCCCTCCCTTCCTTCCTTCCTGCCTGCCTGCCTGCCTGCCTGCCTGTCTGTCAGTCAGTCAGTCTGTCTGTCTGCCTTTTTGGTGCTGGGGATCCCACTTGGTGCCTTATATGTGCTAGGTGCACATTGTACCACTGAAGAACATACCTAGCCCAAGAACTGAATGTATTATTTTCTTGAGACAGGTCTTACTATGTCATCTTGGCTGACCTTATAGACCAGACTGGCCTGGAACTCTTAGAGATTCATGTGCCTCTGCCTCCTAAGTGCTGGGATTAAAGATCTGCATCACCACTATATTCTGCTATATTTATTTTTAAATATCTATTTTACTTGTGTGTATATGTGTGTGTGTGTGTCTGTCTGTCTGTCTGTGTAGTGTGTGCATAAGCTGGGTCTCATGGAGGCTAGAGGTGATAGATCCTCAGGAGCTGGAGCCACACATGGATGATCATGACCCACCCACCCAACAAGAGTGCTAGGAACTCAACTTTGGTACACTCTCAACCACCAAGGCATCCCTGTAGACCTAAGAAATCAAGTTTTAAAAAATTATGTTTTTAGCCTCACATGATAGATTTTAATATAATAAAGATAGTCTTGGGATGCAGAGGGTGGCCAAGGGTACACAGAGAGATCCTGTTATATTTGGGGAGAAAAAAAAGTTATATTTTTAGTTTGTTTGTTTGGTTGGTTGGTTGGTTTTGTTTGAAGCATCTACAATGTAGCCCTGGCTGTCCTGAAACTTGCTTTGTAGACCAGGCTGGCCTCAAACTTACAGAGATCCACCTGCCTCTGCCTCCTGAGTGCTGGAATCAATGGTGTATGCTCCCACACCTGACTAGATTACGGTTGTGGGTTTGTTTTTTTTAAAGAGCAGACTTGAGTGTAGTAGTTTTCTACAGGTCTTCTTCATATACACTTAGTTGGTCCGTTGTGCCCCCACCTCCTTCTTCTCACTAACCCCCCCCCCCCATCCTTGCTTAGATCCTTTTACTTTCAGATCAAGTGTGTTCTGCTGTGTCCTCTGCACCTCCCCGCCTCGCCTCTTGCCTCATCCCTCTCATATGAACCTGTTGCGGAGTGCATGCTGGGAAAGCAGTCTACTAGTAAGCCCCATCTCTAGCTGCCAACCCCCCTCCTTTTTTCTTTGCTCATTTGAGGCATAGTCTCTGGCAGCTCAGGCTGGCCTTGAATTCCTGATTGTCCTGCCTCCGTCTCTCAAGTAGAAAAGTCGTTTATTGTTTTGAGACAGGGTCTTATACTGTAGCACTGGCTTCAAATTCTCTCCCTTCCTCCTTTACCTTCCTTCCTCTTTTTTTTTCTCTTTAAGTCAGGGCCTCAGTGTGTAGTTCTGCTTCCTAAATGCTGGAATTAAAGGTGTACAATGCCATTCCCACTTTTATTATATCATTGTTACTGTTTTGTGATGCTGGGAACCAAACTCAAAACTTCATGTGCACTTGGCAAACATTCTACCTGCCCTACAAATCTTACCCTTTTTGAAGGGTGGCAAAGGAGACAGGAGGTGTTTAGAAGGGCTTCTCATGTAACCCTGGCTGCTAGAAACTACACTGATCACTCTGACCTTGAACTTGTTACTGTTTCCAACCTATGCCTGCCAAGTGCTGGGATTAAAGACCTGAGCTGCCCAACCTAGTTTAAGTGGGCTCTTATTATCTGGGAGTGGTTCTTACCTTTAATCCCAGCTGTACTGAGAAAGGCACACAGAACTGCGTGAATTTTAGGCCAGGAGGGTCTACATATTAACTGCCAGGCCAGTCGGGGCTATACAGTGAGACCTGTTCCCCCCAAAAGGAAGGACGCTTTTTTTTTTTTTTTTAAATTTTGTTGTTGTTGTTGTTGTTGTTGTTGTTTTGTTTTGTTTTTCAAGACAGAGCCTCTCTGTATAGCCCTGGCAGTCCTGGAACTCACTCTGTAGACCAGGCTGGACTTGAACTCAGAAATTTACCTGTCTCTGTCTCCCAAGTGCTGGGGTTAAAGGCATGTGCCACCACTGCCTGGTATTTTCTTTAATTTTTTTATTTTTTACTTAACCAGTCTTGAATGATAGTTGTGCATGAGATTCCTCTAGTCCCACATCCTGTCAATCATTTCTTTCTATATTTGCCCTTGTTCTTCTCCAAGTTGGCTGGCTTTCCTTTCCAGGAAGGTTTTGTTGTTGTTGGTGGTGGTGGTGGTGGTGGTTTGTTTGTTTGTTTCTGTCTTTGTGAACTTCAGCCTGGTGATATTTACCCAAGGTGTTGGATTCCCTGGGACTGGACTTGACACCATGTGAGTGCTGAGAATTGAACCCCAGTCCTTCAGATGAGTACCCTTAACCACTGAGTCATCTCTCCAGCCCCTCAGCCAGGCAAAACAACTAAGATCTCGCCGGGCGGTGGTGATGCACGCCTTTAATCCCAGCACTTGGGAGGCAGAGGCAGGTGGATTTCTGAGTTCAAGGCTAGCCTGGTCTACAGAGTAAGTTCCAGGACAGCCAGGGCTATACAGAGAAACCCTGTCTGGAAAAACCAAAAAACAAAAAAACCTAAGATCTCAGGGTGAACTACCTAGCAAGCTGAGCAGGCTGGCCTACATGAGGCTTGACAGTACTGCTTGCTTTTTGTTTGTCTGTTTGCTTTGTCTTGTTGTTGTTGCTGCTTTGTTTTTCAGTTTTTGATTTTTGGATTTGTTTTTTTTTTTTTGGTTGGTTAGTTTTTGTTTTTTTTTTTAAAGAACAAAATGATCCAAAAGCAAGCAGAAAGAAAGAAATGTAAGACTATAAAACTGAATAAATAAAAGAGAAAATTTTGTTAGTGTTTTGTTTGTTTTTGAGACAAGGTCTCAGGTGTGGCCAACAGGATAGCCCTGACTAGCCCAGAACTTGGTGATGTAGCCCAGACAAATCTCAAACTCAGGGATCTGCTGGCCTCTGTCCCTGCCTGAATGCTAACACTAAGGATGTGTGCCATCACGCCTGAATGATTTATTATTTTTTTTAACCGAGAAGACAGAGAAATTTTGGTTGTTTGTCTTTATTTCCACTGCCTAGTCACGTTAGCCCAGGCATTTCCTATGGTCTCTACTTGATTAGCTGGTTGTCTGTCTTGTCCTGTGTATGCTGATGTAGTGCCCTAGAAGGGGGATCATACAGCTTAACTTTATAAACCTGGCTGAACTATTTATTTTGTTTGTCTCACACAGGTCTCACTGGGTGTTCTTGGCTGACCTGGAACTCTACTTATAGACCAGGCTGCGGTCAGTCTTGGCTTTCCAAGCACTGAGCTTATTAAACATGTGTACTGGGCTGGAGAGATGGCTCAGCAGTTAAGAATACTGACTGCTGTTTTAGAGGTCCTGAGTTCAATTCCCAGCAACCACATGGTGGCTTACAGCCACCTGTCATAGAATCCGATGCCCTCTTCTGCTGTGTCTGAAGACAGCAATGGTGTACTCATATGAATAAAATAAATCTTTAAAAAAAAAAAGTGTGTACCACCATACCCAGCTTTAAGGTTGTTTGTCTTTTATTTTATTTTATTTTTTTAAAGATTTATTAATTAATTAATTTATTTTCTGCATATAAGTACACTGTAGCTGTACTGATGGTTGTGAGCCATGGATGGAATGAAAGTTGCTCACTCCTGCCTAAAGATTTATTTATTAAAATATCTAAGTACACTGTAGCTGTCTTCAGACACATCAGTGATGGTGTCAGATCTCATTACGGATGGTTGTGAGGCCCCACGCGGTTGCTGGGATTTGAACTCAGGACCTTTGGAAGAGCATCCAATGCTCTTAACCACTGAGCCATCCCTCTAACCTGGCTGTTTGTCTTTTAAATTCCAATTTAAACTTTATTTTATGTATAGATGTTTTCCTGTATGTGTGCACATAGGTACCACCAAGTACCCTTGGAGATCAGAAAGATCTCTAGCATGTGAACGGGGCATAGAGGCTCCTACCAGTGATCTCCATACTTGGGACGCTGAGGCAAAAGCCTTGTCAAAAGTTCAAGGACAACCCCGGCAACAGCACCAGGCTTTGTCTCAAATACCAGGAACCTGGGGCCACGAGGTCACCTTCCTTAATCATCCAAAGCAGGAATATAGTACCTAGGTGGGAATGAGGAGTCTTTGCCTGTCCATAAGTCCCGGGACATTATTCAGTCTCTTTCCCACAAGGGAGGAGTAAGGATTGCCTGTCTGTGTGTTTACTGGCCTACTTTTAAAACCAGTGTTACTAGATTGGAGAAGAAGCCCCTGAGGGTTCATGGAAATACAGATTCCTGGGACACACCCTCAAAGGAATGATTCAGAAGATAGAGATTTCCAGACAATTCCTCAATACTTTTTTTTTTTTTCAGTTTTTCTCGAGACAGGGTTTCTCTGTGTAGCCCTGGCTGTCCTGGAACTCACTCTGTAGACCAGGTTGGCCTCGAACTCAGAAATCCGCCTGCCTCTGCCTCCCAAGTGCTGGGATTAAAGGTGTGCGCCACCACTGCCGGGCCGTCGTGGAGTTTAAAGCCTCCATCTTTCCTGGCTCAGCCTCCCCGGCACTGGGATCACTAGCAAGCACCACCCTGAGGGAGGGTCTTTCTACGTGGTCCAGTCAGAACTCTGGGTCATGACCCTCCTGCTTCTGTTTTTGCATCCGGAGCACTGAGGTTACAGACATTTGCGGGCGTGACAAGCTCAAAAGTCTAAATTTTTAAAAAAAAGGAGGAGGTGGGGCCGGCTTTTAGTTTACTTAAGAACTCAGCTTTGTGCTATCAATTATCTACTGAGACCCAGAGAACTGATAATCAAGTCGCTGTCAAAGAGAAGAGGTTGGAGAGAGGAGGAGGGGGAAGAGCTCAATTGGGGAACAGGAAGACAGGAAGTAGAAGGAGTCATTTACCTATAAAAGAATTCGGCATCCATTCAGCTCCTGCCTTTGTCTTTCCTCTAGCCTGCCTGAAAATGTCATACTCCGGCCAGGAAACTTACAACCAGGTAACTTTTCTTTCTAAGAGAATTGATTTTCTCTTGGGAGTTCTTTTTCATTCTTTCTAGGTCTTCTGTCTCGCTTCTGAGGAACTGCGGGGTGGAGGGGTGGGGGGTGGGTAAGGCCTCAATCTTGGAATCCTCTGTGCTTGTTACTTTTCTTTCTCCCCCCCCCCCCACGCTTGACACTATGTATTTCCTGGGAGTAAAATGAAACTGTTTCCTAGATAAAGTACTATATCGTCCCAGACAAGGAGTGCTGTAGCTAGGATTAAAAACCTACAGGAGAAGTTAGCTAAAATTAAGTGGAAATTTTTGATAACGTATGCATTTAAAAAATAAAGTAACCATTTTTTTTTTCTAATGACATGTAACCAGTTCTAATGCCTCGTTGGTGGGTTTCCCCACCTGGGATTGTGTGAATCTGGGCCAGATGAGGGCCACTGGCCTGTCATGACTGCCTTTAGGACTCATCATGTTCATTTGGTCTAGTTTGGTTTTTGTTGTTGTTATCGTTGTTTGTTTTGTAGTCGTTATTTGGTTTTTCGAGACAGGATTTCTCTGGCTGTCTTGGAATTTGTTCTATAGACCAAGTTGGCCCAGATCTGCCTGCCTCTGCCTCCCAAGGGCTGGGATTCCAGTCATGTGCCATTACCCGCCCCCCACCCCCCACCCCAGTGTTGTTTTTTTTATGTTTTTTGTTTTTTGTTGTTTTGTTGGTAACAAGTGGATTTGTGTCTGAAGAACTTTGAAAAGGTGCTATACAAATGGAAAAAGAAATCGTTAGTTCAAGTTTGAAAGCGTTGGTGTTGAGATTTCAATAGGAGAAGGGAGGGAGTGGAGCAAATCTTCAGGAAGTTCCTCAAGGAGGCTCACTCCCTAGTTTGCGCATTGCTTTCCTGAGCCTTGGAAAGCCCTTCCATAATGGGTTGGTAGTTCCCAGAGGTAAACCTGATTCCGGATCTTGTCTTTTTCTTTTTCTTCCTTTCTTCCTTCCTTCCTTCCTTCCTTTCTTTCTTTCTTTCTTTCTTTCTTCTTCTTTTTTTTTTTTTTTTGTGGTTTTTCGAGACAGGGTTTCAGCCCTGCTTGTCCTGGAACTCACTCTGTAAACCAGGCTGGCCTTGAACTCAGAAATCCGCCTGCCTCTGCCTCCCAAGTGTTGGGGGTCAAAGGTGTGCGCCACCACTGCCCGGCTTTTTCTTTATTCCAACACTAAGACTCTGATGGCAAGTGAATTCAGCAGCCTTGGGTCAAAAGTAAGCAGAATCCACCCCCACCCCCCACCCCACTCCCAGTGCTTCTCTTTGCAGAACCAATCTGAGGAAGACTTGGATGAAGAAAGTGTGATATTAACTCTGGTCCCATATACTGAGGAGGAGCCAACCACAGAATATCCTACAGAATCAAATGTTTCTTCAACCATAGACCACAAACCACCAGGTATCATCAAACTTAAGAGTAATAAGTGAAAATAGTGTAGGTTTGAAAAGGATTTCTCAGTAAGACTTTGGAAAGCCAAGTGTTTTGATACAAGGATCATT
>JADRCD010221879.1:0-17405 GCA_019843815.1 Montemys delectorum | reverse complement strand
CTCGGCCTATCAGTGAGGTCAGTGTAGGCCGTGTGTCTTAAAACAAAATGAGCAAAATGAGCACAACAACCTACCTAGTAGCTCTTAAAAGCCTCAGTGCTTCAAAGAAAGGTATTAAATGCTAGCTAGCCTCAGAGCAGCTGGGCGCTTGGGTGTTTTATGTATAGTAAATGACACATACGTAGAATTCTGGAGCATTGTTGATGTGGGGTGGATTTTAGAAGTGGTTCTTTTGATTCTGTAGAAACAACTGAGGGTGTGGGGGGAGGTATGGGGGAGGGAAGTAGTGCTTCAAAGTCTAGACTTTTGGGCTTATTTTTGAGTAATTTTTCCCCCTCAAGGCATGGTTTCTCTGTTTAGTCCTGACCGTCCTAGAACTCTCTGTGCTAGGAATAAAGGCGTGTGCCACCGCGTCTGGTTTGCTATTTGACTTTTTATTTAGCTGAGGATGGACTGAGGTCCTGACCTTGGCTGTAGGTGCTGCCATTGTATTCTTTTGACAGTATGTGATGCTGGGGATGAAACCCAGCCCTTCTCCTGCCGTAGGCGGCTCTCCTGCTGAATGGCATCGAAAGCCCCTGAATCTATCTAGACACAGGCTAAGTAGAAAGTATTTGTTCAGTAGTTGTTGGAGCCAGTAAAACAAGCAAGCAAACATGCCAAATATTCTTAAACACAGCTGGGCAGTGGTGGCACACACCTTTAACCCCAGCACTTGGGAGGCAGATGAGTTCCAGGACAGCCAGGGCTACACAGAGAAACCCTGTTTCAAAAAAACAACAACAAAATTCTTTTTTTTTTTTTTTTTGTTTTTTTTGGTTTTTCGAGACAGGGTTTCTCTGAGTAGCCCTGGCTGTCCTGGAACTCGCTCTGTAGACCAGGCTGGCCTCAAACTCAGAATCTACCTGCCTCTGCCTCCCAAGTGCTGGGATTAAAGGCGTGCGCCACCACCGCCGCCTGCATAACAACAAAACTCTTAAACACGACTTTAATCTTAGCTCTTGGGAGGCAGGCAGATCTCTGCGTTTGAGGCCACCTTGGTCTACAAAGCAAGTTGCAGGATAGCCAGGGCTACACAGAGAAATCCCGGTCTCCAAAAAACAAACAAACAAACCCAGTAAAAACCAGAGAAAGAGAGAGAACTACAGCTGTCTAGAATGCACAGTGGCCGATTTGCAAACATATGATTAAAATAAGACAGAGCATTATTTAGGATTTAGAATGTAAGTGTGGATTACTGTCCGGAGTCCCCTATTTTGAGGGGTATGTGATCTTCGTCAAGTGAATTCCTCATAATTTTTTTTTCCCTCATAGTTGGAGGAATACAAAAAGAAGCTATCTCTATGTACAAAGTGGTCCGTGAGAAAAATCTTAACAATCACTGAATGGTATTTGCTTTCTCCCTGTTCTTATTGCAGCCTGTTCTCTGGTGAGGTATTCGGGGATCAAACACCCAACAAGAACCATCCCGAGCACGTGTCCTCCGCCCTCCTTGCCTCCTATTAATGACGTGTCCCGCAACACTCTTCGGGAGTGGTGTCGTTATCATAACTTGAGTACGGATGGCAAGGTTAGTGCCCTCCACTTGAATTCCCTGTTACGTGGGACTAAGTGTGGACAGTTTGGTCACGTTTTAACTTTAACTTTTTTTTTTTTTTTTCTTAATCTCCTTAGAAGGTTGAGGTTTATTTGAGACTTCGGAGACACTCATATTCTAAACAAGAATGTGTAAGTGATGGCTGTGGTGGTGGGTTGGGGGTGGGCTCTCCCTGTGGCGTGAGCTGACTTACTGACATTGTTATAGGTAGTCTCCCTTGAAGGCAGGGTTACTGACATTTGGGAGAACCAAATGCGCGCTTTGAACTCAAACCTGCCCCCACCCCTTTAACCATGTTTTCATTGTGGTTTTTGTTTCTTGTTGTTTTTGTCCGCTTTATTTTTGTTTTGAGACAAGGTCTCACTGTGTAGCCCTGGACAGCCTGGAACTCAGAGATCCATCTCCCCTCTGCCTCCTGAGATTAAAAGATGTGTGCCAGCGCACGGAGCAGGATGTCTGGAAAAGGCCTCTTAAGCGTCTGAGGCTCGCCATCAAACCCCTGTGTAGCTAAGCAGATAGGGACCCTGAATACTCCATCTTCTATCTACCTCCCCAATCCCTCAATTACAAGCATGAGCCATTGTCCCTAGCAATAAGCAGCCGAGGCAATCCTTTACCATGTGGTCCTCCCACCTCAGCCTCCCCTGGCTGATATAGCTGCCGCTACAGGCCTGCATCACTCTGGCCCCACATGAATTATGATTGGGATGTAGTCCAGTAAGAATATTTTGGATTTAGACCCACCAGAACTCCCTGAGACAACAGCAATCTTCCATCACCAGGGTTTTTGTTAGTTTCAGATCTGGGTACGACAGCTAGGATCCCAGAACTGGGATGGGGGGGGGGGCGGGCGGTCTACAGCACAAGGTCTTCCTCAGCCACACACACAGTAAGTTCTAGGTCCATGTGGATGTGTCCATAAGAGGATCTAGGTCCATAAGAGGATCTAGGTGGGTAGCAAACTTCCATCTTGGTACTTGGGAGACTGAGGCAGGAGGGCGGGTAACAAATCCGAGGTCAGCTTGGGTTCCAAAGTGAGACGAAAGAAAGCAAAAAAACCCCAAAACATGGGCACAAAAAAGAACAAAAACAAATCCCCAGACATAAAGGAGTGATTGGGCTCTTATCACATAGCCCAGCCTGGGCTTGAACCTGCGATCTTATCTTCAGTTTTTGTACAGTGTGTACAACATGTACCTGTGTGCCCATGGAAGCCAGAAGGAGGCTTCCCATATCCTAGCGGGGTATCTACTCCCTTGTGGTGCTTAAGTTTTCTCAGCTGTTCTACAAGCCAGCTAGCATCAACAAAACCCTTTCTCCACCTCCCCACTTAGGAGCTATAGTTATAGGCATTTGTTGGGGGCACCCAGCTGACTACACCCTGTTGCTGGAATTCTAACTCCTGTCCAGTGATTTGTCCCTACTGAGCCATCTGTCCAGACCAATCGGTGCTTTTGGTTTTAACTGCCAAAATTCTCTCCTCTTAGGGAAACAACACTATAGAGAGAAGTAGTGTTTCCAAAATTGCCACCCAGTGTGAAATTTTGAAATTTGTATACCAAGCCTGAGCACTTTGGAATACTGGTGAATTTCCTTTGCAGTATATTCCCAACACATCTCGGGAGGCCAGAATGAAGCAGGGTCCCAAGAAACCCATGTTAGTTTTCAGAGGAATCGGGCCTCCAAGCAGCTGCCAAAGTAGGAAGCAGGAGCGTGGTGTCCTGGAGATTCAAACTTCACCTCAGGGGTCCACATTTGCGGCCTGGACAAGGATTGCCATGAGAGCTGGCCAGTCAATGTCTATGAATCGACATCCTCTTCCCTCTAACGTAAAGGCCTTTCTGCCACAAGTCAATGGTAAGACCTCTCTAAAGATGTGAGTGCTACTCTTTAGAAGCGTGGTTAGCATCAGCACGAGACGGAACGACTGTAAAGTAGCAGGGATTAACGTGTGAAGACTAACCTGGGAGGGTGGCGCCTACGTGTAATCTCAGCACTTGGGAGGTGGCAGGTCAGTAGTTGAGTGTGATCCTTCACTTTATGATGAGAGGTCAAAGACACATCTAGGTAATCAAAGACTACATCTCAAAATGAAGCGAACCTAGAACGGGTGCTTCTCAATTGGCCTGTGATGTGGTGACCCCTAACCATACAATTTTTTTTTGTTGCTACTTTATTATTAATTTTGCTACTGTTTTGATTTTTTTTTTTTTTTTTTTTTTTTTATTTGTGGTTTTTTGAGACAGGGTTTCTCTGTGTAGCCCTGGCTGTACTGAAACTCACTCTGCCTCCCAAGTGCTGGGATTAAAGGCGTGTGCCACCACCGCCCGGCATGGGCCATTCTTATTGTTGTTCAGGATTGCATTGGTTCTCCACCTTTTATGCTCCTATGTGATTTTTGGTTTTTGTTTTTTTGGGTTTTTTTTGAACCTGTGGGAAGTATATTGAGCCTCTGGTTTGTTTTTGAGAAGAGAACTGTCTATGCGATATTGAGTCTTCTGCTCTAAGACTGTGGTAGGGGTCACGCCATTTCACTTTCTTCGTTCCTTTTATCCTAAAGTGTATGCATGTATGCATTGAGACAACTGTGTGTGAACATTTTCCCCTTGATTTCCCAGTCATGGCTCTTTTAGTCACATCAGTACAAGGTAGTGTAGTACAGACAAGTGGACTCTTAAGTCTGAATACCTGTGTCAATTCATTGGAGAAAATGGTATTTAATACCATAAATATGGCTACCTCTGCTGTTATAGGGAAAAAGTATATTACTGTGTAAACTATTTAGCAAAGTCTTGAGCACACAGTGAGCATTCTGCAATGCGGCCGAGAGGTTCTTGTGGTCAGAGACTGTCATCTGACTGCTTTTCCGTGCATTGCCCTCAGTTTATTTTGTTCAAATCCTTTCAGTGCACAGTGTAATAAAGAGATTTTTTTTTTGACAGTTTATGATCTAGCAGAAACTGCATTTGACTTTTAGCAAAATATAAGTGCAAATTCAAGAGTAGTTTACTGAGAGATGGTGGAGAGTTGTCTTGATTTTTGTCCTTTGTTGCTTTTGTCTCTCCTCCTCAGGAGAATTCAGATGGTGTGTTGTGCATGGCAAGCAGCTCTCTGCGGATAAGAAAGGCTGGGTCCGCCTGCAATTCCTTGCTGGTCAGACCTGGGTTCCAGACACGCCCCAAAGGATGAATTTTCTCTTCCTGTTACCAGCCTGTGTTATCCCAGAACCAGGAGTGGAAGATAATTTGCTCTGTCCTGAGTGTGTTCACAGGTAATCCCTCAGTACCTTCTCTAGCCATGGGAAACTGAAAAAGGAAGATATCTACATGAATTTCTGAGTAAATGAACAGAAGCCAGAGAGCAAGCACCCTAGTTTTCTAATTTCCCATATTGATCAGGTGAGAATAGTAAACCGCTTAGAACTGCATAAATGTGGCTTATTTTCCTAAGTCTGAACAGTGTAACTGGCAGGTGTGGAACCTAGTCCCAAATCAAGACTTCATAGGGGACATCGCTTCAGTGGGCATAGTGCTTGTCTCTCTTGAATAAGACCCTAGATTTGATCCCCAGCACAGTATAGGACCAGAGGTAGAGGCCAGCCTAGGCTGTGTGAGACAAAGCCCCAAGGAAAGCAGTCCTTTGGCCGTATAAGTACTGCTTTCTGCTCTGAGTTACATTTATTTTGTTGGCTCAGATCACTGATTACGTTTGAGGACGCAGGCATGCCCCAGCATCAGTGCCATGGTACGTGTGATCACAATCAAAACCAGGTCCTCATGTTCCCGAGTAGCAGGCACCTTTACCTGTCAAGACATCTGCCAGCCCTGAATTAGACTTCAGAACTCGGCATCTATCCAACCTTCTGCTCATTGAGAATATTTGGGCGCATGGAACATGCGAGCTCAGAGTGAGGGGGCAACCTTGACTGTAGCTTTTCACTCCTCAATCCGAGCATTCAGGGAAAACCATCTCAGGGACTCCACAAACGGAAACGGGGTCCTTACTGTATGTGCTCATTTCAAAAAGTCTAGGCTGGCTTCAAACTTCCTTCAGAGATCCATCTACCTGCCTCTGTTAGTGCTGGGATTAAAGGTGTGTGCCGCCACACCTAGCTTTTATCTTTGTTAAGGGAAAAGTCTGGATTCTCTCGATAGAAACTCTTTTACCACTTTTCTAACATTTGTCTTACAGCAACAAGAAGATCATGAGAAACTTTAAAACTAGAAGCCGTGCAAAGGAAAATGCCGTACCCCCAAATATGCCGACTTAGACAAGGTCAAGGTTTTACTCTGACATGAACGGAATGGAAAAAGCAAAGAAACATTCTGTGATCCCAATAATGGCTAAAAAAAAAAAAAAAAAAACTGGACGTCAGTCTTCAGAAGCCCCTCCTCCTGCCTCCCAGCATCGTGGAGAATCTGAAGCCAAATCAGCATCCCTCACTCTAAGGACACCCCGCTGAATCTTAACGTCTTTGACATCTCCTCATGGTCTTGTGCTGGATTTGCTAAATGCTTAGCTATCTGAGAAATGATTTTGTTTTAGTGGGTTTGTTTTGCTGTACTTTTTTTTTTCCATAGATTTTGTGTGTGTGTGTGGGGGGGGGGTGGATTAGGAGCAATTTCAAATTAGCAAAGCAAAAAGTAATTTTTTTTTATATTTTTTTTTTTTTTTTTATAGTTTTTTTTTTTTTTTAATTAAGGCTTTATCATGTAGTAACTCTAGAGGGCCTGGAAATTCTAGGTAGACCAGAAATGTGTGGTGGTCTCCTAAGTGTTGGGAATTACTTGCTTGTACCATATTTGTACCATATTACCTAGCCAGTACTGATACATTATTGACTATAGTATACTATGGTGTAGAGATCATTGCCTGTGCTGAACAATCTGGGTGTTGACAAGTACCATAAATTTGAAATCATATAGTATGCTATCTTTGAGATTGGCTTTTACCTGGCAATATGCATGTAAGAAATATCCCTGTCCTTGATTGATTTTTCTTTTCAATACTGAAGTTCCATTGTCCAAGATGTGCCTTATGAATTGATGCTATTACTAGTGGATACCTAATTGTATCCTAATATATTCAAGACAGTGTCTCTTGCAGTACAGGCTGGCCTTGAATATTTTAATTTTTTAAAAATGTATTACTTAACTGGGCGGTGGTGGTGCACGCCTTTAATCCCAGCACTTGGAAGGCAGAGGCAGGCAGATTTCTGAGTTCGAGGCCAGCCTGGTCTAGAGAGTGAGTTCTAGGACAGCCAGGGCTACACAGAGAAACCCTGTCTCAGAAAATGTACTACTTGACATTTCCCACACTCATCTGATCACACATCATCCCTCTCTTTTATAGCACATGTAGCACCACTACATGAATACAGTGTATTCATACAGTGTATTCACCGGTGTACAGGTAACTCGCCAGCAGCTAAACTGACTGCTGATGGCTCCCTCATGCTCCAGCCATCATGGACTGCCAGTAGTAGTAGCTCCCCAGGAAGAGCATGGCTCCCTCACCTCTCATCTCTCCTCGGCTGCATGTTAACGGGCTTGATTGATCCTTGGGCGTTCAGTTCCTAAGTGCTGAAGTTTACCACCATGGACATTCAACCCAGGGCTGTGGACATACTAGCAAGTCACATAACTTTACCAAGCTACATTCCCAGCTGTAAATTTACGGTAAGGCTAGAGACTCTGGAGAGCCCAAGGCTGGTCCCCATCTGCCTCTGTCTATTCAGTTTTGCACACAGGTTTGAGACAGATGCGCCTTGGGCATTGTCTTTAGGATGTGTCACGTCGGTTGATGCCAAGCTCTTGATCTTGCCTCTGCTTCTCGTATCACTAGATTTAAAGGTGTGCCACTACATACACCCCTATTGCTGGCATGCACCGGGGATGTATTGCTAGGATTGAACCGAGTCTTCCATAGCTCTGGGTTACTTCAGACTTTCCTGGCAGCTGAGGATAACTTTGAACTTTTGAGCCCCCTTTCCACCTACCTAGAGCCAGCATGGGTATGTACCACCATTTCACCTTTTATGAAATGTTCCTAAGGTTTTTTTGTATGCTACTCAAGCACTTGATACAGTGGGCTACATCCCTGGCATCTTCCCTTCTGTTTTTTGAAGCAGGGTCTCATTCCAACCCAGGTTGAGCTCTAATTTCTGTCGTAGCCCAGGCTAGCCTTGGAACTAATTCTCCCTCAGCCTCCTGAGTGCTCTCATACAGAGTAACACCATGCGCAGAGAACATGGGGGCGAACAGATTCTGCAAGACTGTAATCCCAGAACCTCGGAGGTGGAAGGAGGAGTACAAGGCCGTCTTCTACGTACGGCAAGTGGCAAGTTGAGGCCAGATTTGGACTACATAGTAATTTTAGGATTTTTGTGGCTAGACTGTTCCTCGTGAGAAGAAGCAACAACAAAAAGAAAAAAGAATGGAGAGAGGAATCAAAGAAAAGAGGAGGAGAAATTCAAGAATCATTTTGGGGGGGCTGGATAGACGGCTTACAGGTTAAGAGCACTGGCTGCTCTTTCAGAGGTCTTGAGTTAAATATCCAGCAACCACATGGTAGCTTATAACCATGTGTAAATGAGATCTAGTGCCCTCTTCTGACTTGCAGGCAGAATGCTGTGTACATAATACATCTTTTCTTTAAAGAGTCATTTGGCAGCTGGCAAGCTCTGGTGAGCTGGCTCAGCGGGTAAGAGCACTGACTGCTGGTCCTAAGGTCCTGAATTCGGATCCCAGCAACCACATGGTGGCTCACAGCCACCAGTAATGAGATCTGTCGCCCTCTTCTGGTGAGTCTGAAGACAGCTACAGTGAATTGGGCTGGAGCAAGGGGCGCAGTCCTGAGCTCAATTCCCAGCAACCACATGATGGCTCCCTGGCATCTGTACCTCTACAGTGTACTCATACACATAAAATAAATCATTTGGACATTTAAAATGGAGGTAGGAGGCCGTAGTTATTTAAGTTTTCAGTCTGCCTCTGAGTTTAGAATTGCAGCGCAGACAAGCACGCCTGTCTCCCTCCCCATGCAAATTGAAACATTGTTACATTGTTAACCTTTGCAGATGTTTCAGATTCCTCTTCCCTCAGTCTTGCCTTGACTCTTGACAACATATTCTCCCTCTCTCCCCTCACCCCCTTCATTTCTCTCTCTCAAAATCAGGAATCTGACAGTATTGGTTATACCAGATAATCTAAGGTCATTTTTCCAGTTCAAGAGCTTCAATTTGGTGGCATATGCTTTTAATCCCAGAACCTGGGAATCAGAGACAGGCCTATCTCTGAGTTGTAGGGCCAACCTGGTCTACAGAGTTCTGTTTGAGGACAGCCTGTGCTACACAGAGAAACCCTGCTTGGAAAAAAACAAAACAAAAATCAAGCTCGGCAGTGGTATCACACGCCTTTAATCCTAGCACTTGGGAGGCAGAGGCAAGTGGATTTTTTTTTTTTTTTTTTTTTTTGCAAGTGGATTTCTGAGTTTGAGGCCAGCCTAGTCTACAGAGTGAGTTCCCGGACAGCCAGGGCTATACAGAGAAACACTGTCTTGAAAAAAACAAAACAACAAAAATCAAGAGCTTCAGTTTAATCAGATCATCCAAGTCTTTTGCCATTTCAACTATTTCCTCAGGGTCCAAGGAACAATTTGGAGGAAAAGATATCTTTTTGTTTGTTTTTGTTTTTGTTTTTTTGAGACAGGGTTTCTCTGTATAGCCCTGGCTGTCCTGGAACTGACGCTGTAGTTCAGGCTGGCCCTGAACTCAGAAATCTCCCTGCCTCTGCCTCAAGTGCTAGGATTAAAGGCGTGCGCCACCACTGCCCAGTTATATTTGTTATTTGTTTGTGTGTGTTTACATGTATGTGGAGGTACCACGAAGGCGAAATTAAAGTGTCAGAGCCCCTGGAGCTGGAGTTGTAAGTGGCTGAGAGGTGCTTGATGTGATGTGGGCAACCAAAACTTGGATCCTCAGTAAGACTCATAGGAAACAGTGTAGCAACCTGGGACTCCACCTAGTTTGGCTCTGCAAACACCTTTTTAAAATAATGTGCTTTGACAGCCTTGGACCCTCACCCCCACATATACCTCTTTCTGAACAATGTACCTAGCAATATGTTAGCAATCTAGAACCCCCCACTTCCAGGTGGTTGCGCAGGAAGGTTATGTGGGGATAAGAGGGCCAACTTCCGGGTTTTGTCCTTCCATCCTGTGGGAACTGGGGATCAAATGTAAGTTCATCCTTGGAGGAAAATGCCTTTACCCGCTGAGGCATCTTACAGGCCCCGTTTTTGTTTGTAAGCATAATGTTTCATGGTGTATATGTACCTCATTTCCTTTATCTGTTGGACCCCTGAGCTGTTTAACTATTGTGATTAATGTAGCAGTAGGCACGGATGTACATGTGTCTGGTTTATTGACATAAAGTACTTAATGTACTCAGAAATGGGATACGTGGGTCATCTGGTTTTGTAGTTTGAGGAACCTCCATACTGACTTTCATGGTGACAGACTCATGTTCCCAGCAGCAGCCCCCTTTCCCTCCATCCTCCCAAGCATTTGTTACCATGCTGCTTCTCCCTGGTCGACATTCCAACTGTGCTGAGCTGCAATCTCACTTTAGTCTAATTTACATTTGCCAAGCGATGGAAGATGGTGAAGTCTGTTTCAAGAATTCATTGACACAACGATTGCAAGGCCTTTTGTTGTAATTTAACTTTGCGTTAGAAATATCACTTGTCTTTTCAATGGTGTATTTCATCAAGATGGTGATTAGACTAGTGTATTTTGTGGTACCCAGCCAGGTCGTTAATATCTGTAATTCACGTTCCATGGAGAATTCTACATAGGAAGTCTGTGGGGGCAATTATCCCTTCACTGATAATTTTGATAATGTAGCTAAGAAATTAGAGTTTTCTTAACCCTAATCCACATGGTCCTTGGTTCCCTCAGCTATTTCCTGCCTCAACTACTGTTTTCTCCCAAGTGATCATTCAAAGGGTAATTCTGTGTCCTGCTGGGCATGGTGGCTAATGCCTGTCATTTTAGCACGCAGGAGGTGAGGCAGGAGGTTTACTGTGTGTTTGAAGCCAGGTTGGGATTCAGCGAGATTACTACACCCCCCTCCCACTCCCAAATGATAATTCTATTTTAGGAATCCTCTCTAGTGGAAAAAAATTTTTTTTTGGGGGGGGGGGGGGGGGAGGGAGCTTATTAAATATATTTTAATGTGAGCTTGATCATGAAGGCAAAGAAAGAAAAAGAGAGATTAAAACGAATGGAAGACATACCTGAGGAGATGGGTGCGGGTGCGGATGTTTTTGATAGTTTCGGCCAGCCTCCACTCCGGGAGCGCTGAGTGCTAGGATCACAGGTGGAAGCCATTCTACCTAGTTTCTGTGGCGCTGGAGGTCCCACACTAGCCTTCCTTGGCGGCTTTGTGCCTAGGAAGTAACCAAGTGCCCCAACAACTAAACTATGCCCTCAGTACTCTAGATTCTGTCTTTCTACTCTAATCTCAATCAGCTTGCTTTCCATGACCCTTTAAATTGGACACCATTTAAGTATTGAATTGAACACACAGATTCCTATGCTTATTTAATTTTCCAAAGTTGACTCAAGCTTGAGGTGGAAAATGCCTTTAATCCTTGTGCTCAGGGGTTTGGAGTGGGAAGATTGGGGGGACAGGGGTGTCAAAAAGTTGACTACACAGAAAATTCCAGTTCCATCTAGGCTACAGGAGACTCTGCCTTAAAAAAAATGAGAGAGAGAGAGAGAGAGAGAGAGAGAGAGAGAGAGAGAGAGAGAGAGAGAGAGAAGCCAAACTGGGCTATATATTGAGACATTCTTTCAAAAATGCAAACAGCTAGGCAGTGGTGACACATGCCTTTAATGCCAGTACTCAGGAGGCAGAGGCAGACAGATCTCTTGGAGTTCAAGACCAGCCTGGTCTACAGAGTGAGTTCTAGGACAGCCAGGACCACATAGGAAAGACTGTCTCCACAAAAACCAAGCTGACTTAAGTAAAGTCTAGTATAGTTCTTCATTTGATTCCTCTAGGACAAATTCTTATCAATGAACTGGGTAGTAAAGGCGCACACCTTTAATCCCAGTCCTTAGGAGGCAGAGGCAGGCGGATCTCAAGACTAAACTGGTCTACAAATTGAGTTCCAAGAAAACAGAAAAGAAAAAAAATCATGTTATTAATCTTATTTTTTTAACCATTTTTCCTTTTACTGTAAATAGACTTTTTCTCACAAAATATATCCTGATTATGCCGGGCGGTGGTGGTGTACACCTTTAATCTCAGCACTTGGGAGGCAGAGGCAGGTGGATTTCTGAGTTTGAGGCCAGCCTGATCTACAGAGTGAGTTCCAGGACAGCCAGGGCTACACAGAGAAACCCTGTCTCAAAAACCAAAGAAAAAAAATCCTGATTATGTTTTCCCCTCCCTCTCCCCCCCCCCCCACCAATTCTTCCCCTCATAATTCTTGTGATAGGATCTCGTTCTATAGCTCTGTCTGGCCTGAAAACTCAACATGTAGACAGGCTGGGCTTCGTGCCACAATGCCCAGTTTACTATTCACTTTAAAGATACCAGTGGTCTGACGGCTTCTGAGAAATGCTGCACAGAAGTTTTGACGAATCTGGGCAAGATTACAATAAAACATTTCCTGTTGATATCAAGTGGCTGACCCACTCTCTGAAAATCAAAACATAATCTGTGCTTTTCCTCATTCAGATCTTTAAAATGTTTTTAGTTGTGTCTATGTGGATGTGCCTGTGGGGATTTCCATATAAAACGTGGGTTCAGGTGGGTTCAGGATGCTCCGGATCCCCGGGAGCCTGAGGGACAGGCTGCTTGCTGTGAGCTACCTTGTGGATGGTGGAAAGAAGCAAGGCCTTTGCAAACGTGCAGCTGCTCCACTTCAAGGTGGGAAGGGGGTATCTCGGGGCAGGAGGATGGGCGGGGGTGGGGTGGCTGTGAGGGACAGACCTGGACGAAGCTGGGCAGAGAAACAACAAAAGCAAAGCTTAAATGCTACAGTGCAACTTAATTCCTGGTAAACTAATAAAAAAATGAACGACAACCACACCTATATTCTTCAGCTTTTAAGCGCGCTGGAGCGAAACCTCCATGGGTGTGTTGAGTGCCGCGTATGTAGATTTGCACCTTTTGTGACTGCATAAGTCACGTGGAGTTTGGTATCCATTTCTTTGTGCAGCCTTGGCTGTCCTGGAACTGGCTCTGGAAGGTTTGTTTTTGTTATTTTATTTTTATTTTTTATTTATTTATTCATTTTGGTTTTTCCTTTTTTTCTTTTTTCTTTTTTTGGTTTTTTGAAACAGGGTTTCTCTGTAGCCCTGGCTGTCCTGGAACTCACTCTGTAGACCAGACTGGCCTTGAACTCAGAAATCTGCCTGCCTCTGCCTCCCAAGTGCTGGGATTAAAGGTATGTGCCACCACTGCCTGGCTTGTTTTTCTTATTTTAATTATGTGTGTGTGTATGTATGTATGCATGCATGTATGTATGTATATAAGTGTATGTATGTATGTATGTATGTATGTATGTATATATAAACGCAAGTGTCCACAGAGGCAGAGGAGTCAGCTCCCCCTGGAGCTGGCGATGTAGATAATGTGAGCCACCTGAGGTGGGTACTGGGAACAGAACTCAGGTTCTCAATAAGTATGTACTCTTAAACACGAGCCATCTCTCAGCTATATTCTTTCTCCTTTAAGATAGTGTCTCTCTCTCTCTTTTTTTTTTTTTTTTTTTTTTTTCAAGACCGGGTCTCTCTGTGTAGCCTTGGCTGTCCTGGAACTCACTCTATAGACCAGGCTGGCCTCGAACTCAGAGATCTGCCTGCCTCTGCCCCCCAAGTGCTTGGATTAAAGACGTTCACCACCACTGCCGGGCTGATGGTATCTCTTTCTATGTAGCCATGTTTGAACTAAAATTTGCTATGAAGACCAGACCGGCTTTGAATTTGAAGCAATTCTGCCTCGTATGCCTCTCTCTGTTTTGTTGTAGTTGTTGTTTGCTTGCTTGTTAGAGACAGGACCTCTCTACATAGCCCTGGCTGGCCTGGAACTCACTATGTAGACTAGACTGGCCTTGAACTCATAGATCCACCTCCAGAGTTCTAGCATAAAAGGCTGGTGCCAGAACATTCACCTGTTTGCTTTTTATTGGCACAGGGTCTTCTGTAGCTCAGGGTAGCCTGGAACTCATTAAGCAGCAGAATTGGACCTTAGAATTCTGATCTCCTTGCTTCTACCTTCCAAATGTAATGGGAGTGAATGCCAGAGATGAACATGAAATGATGCAGCACCTCAGTCTGTGCGACCCACGCCACACGGCTCTCTCCTTTTTCAGGGTCATTGATAGACCCTCATCTTCAAGGCCACTAAATTTTACCAACCTTCCTAGACAGCTGTCACGTGTTACAGGTTTTAAAACCCATCCTTGCTTCAGGTGTCAGGGTGGGTTAGTGCACAGGGAGACCTTACCCTTCTCAGAGATGAAGCAGAGGGAGGGGGAGGGAGCATGTGTGGGGGGGACTGGGAGGAGAGGTGGGGGGCTACAATTGGGATGTAAAGTGAAAAAATAAATAAATAAATAAATAAATAAATAAATAAATAGGAGAGGAAAAACCCTCACCCTCATTACCTGGGCCCTTTGCCCTTTGAGAATATGTTTATTGTTTTAAGGTGTGTTATATCTACTAATATCTAAGCTCTTTCAGCTGCTGTGCTGACATTTACAGTAGACGTCATCTAAGAATTCAGGCAAAAGGGGCTAGAGAGATGGCTCAAGTGGTTGAGAGGTCTGGCTGCTTTTCCAAAGGTCCCGAGTTCAAATCTTAGCAACCACATGGTGGCTCACAACCATCAAGTAATGAGATCTGACGCCTTTTTCTGGAGCGTCTGAAGACGGCAACAGTGTACTTAAATATAATAAATAAATAAATAAATCTTTGGGCTGGAGCAAATAGAGCGGAGAGAGCAGCTATCCCTAACAAGATCTGATGCCCTTTTCTGGACTGTCTAAAGACAGCCACAGTGTACTTACATATAATAAAATAAATCTTTAAAATAAAGAATACAGGCAAAAGTGTATCTTCATAGGAGAAATTTGCTTGGTGTGGTGGCATATCTCTGCAATCCCAGTGCTTATGAGGCAAAGGCAGAAGGATCTTTAGTTTAAAGCTAGCTTGATCTACAGAGTCAGTTTCAAACTAGCTGTGGCTAAACTGTGAGACTTTGTTTCAAAACAAAACAAAGTAACATTTTTTCCCCAAAAGAAAGCAAAATATAAAAGGAAAGAAAAAGAAACTATTATAATAACTAGGCACGTACTAGAAAGTAGGGCAAGCCAGGTATGTGGTAGAAGCCTTTAATCCTAGCACTTGGGAAGCAGAGGCATGTGGATCTTTGAGTTCGAGGCCAGCATGGTCTATAGGGTGAGTTCCACGATAGCCAGGCCTACGCAGAGAAACCCTGTCTCCACCTCTCCCCTCTCTCTCTCTATTGCCCCCTGAAAAAAATGGGTTACAGGGTTAGGTTTGGGAGTTAGAACTAATCTACCAGACAGTTCATTATTTACATACTTAAGTTGGGGGATCTTCATATAGAATCAAAAAGTAAATACTTTCTGAATGGGTGCCCTCTCCCCCCCACACATACACACAAAGAGAGAGTAAGGAAGAGAGAAAAAGTAAGAGAGAGAGAGAGCGAGAGAGCGAGTGAGAGCCCTGTTAGCTTCAAAATGGACTCTTGGAAGGATTAATCACCAATGATAAATGTTCACTGTTGCCCAAGAGCCGGATTCACTGTGCTATTTTGAGCAAATCCTATTCGTCAGTGTCGACCCATAATAGCACCCATCTATTATGCTGTTTGAGATCTGCCCATGAGGTCAGCCTAATGACCTGCTTGGCTCCAAACGACCATAGGACTAACAGGCCTGGGGCTATCACCAAACCATCTTCTTTGACCACTGCTGCTAAAGTCCAACCTCACTTCTTCACCCTAATGTAAATGAAAACAGGGATGGGAGGGGGGTGGTTCCCAAGTCTGTTTACCAACTATACTGGAGAAAAGAAAGCGTAGGCTTTCGGTAGGCTTTCCGTGTCATCAATTACTGAACACAAATAGGGTATGGACTTTGTAAACACATTGTTTGCATCATTGGCAACATAAAGATACATAGGAGCAGGATCTCATCTTTAAAGAGCTTCCTTCCTGGTTATTCTTGACGATAGAAATGTCCTGAAAATTTTACCATGAGTAACTCACCAAGTCATGCTTGCTTTGTGGTTTCAGTACCTAGGGAAGGTAAAGGTCCTACAATAGGTGACAATGCTGTGTATGGAGAAAAGGAAATTAGGCAACTTGGCGGGTTGAGATGGACCAGTGTGTAACGATGCCAAGACTGGTAACCTGAGCTGATCCCCAAGAGCCACATAGTCGAAGGAGAGAATTCACTCCCTCAATATTTCCTCTGACTTTCATACTCACTTGGTGGAATGTGCACTCCTACAACAAATAAATATACTGATACTAATATTGATTAAACCAAATTAAGCAGTAAGTTATGAACAGAAGATTTGTGAGAATCACATTTTTGAGGCATTTATAACTGGTTTTATGCTTATGTATAAATAACCTATAGTAGAATTTGTTTTCTTAAGATCATATGTATTGTAAGATATCTTCTTTCTTTCTTTCTTTTCTTTTTTTTCTTTTTTCTTTTCTTTTTCTTTCTTTCTTTCTTTCTTTTTTTTGAGACAGGGTTTCTCTGTATAGCCCTGGCTGTCCTGGAAGTCACTCTGTAGACCAGGCTGGCCTTGAACTCAGAAATCCGTCTGCCTCTGCCTCCCAAGTGCTAGGATTAAAGGCATGCACCCCCACTGCCCGGCACAGGATATCTTGTAATGACTGATCCTACCAACTCTAACTCTGAAAGGTTAGCATTAGGACAGTGTAACTCCACATTCAGTTTGCTCCAGGGATCAAACTCGAGTTTGTGTGACAAGTGCTTTTGCCAGTGAGCATTTCCCCAGCTCCAATTTTTTCTACTTAAATGTTTAATTTGGAACCTGGAGAGACATCTCAGTAATTGAGAACACTGCGGTCAGTGATTAAGAGCACTGGTTTCCTTTACAGAGGACTCAGGATGGATTCCCTTGGCAGGTGAAAACTGTCCACAACTCTAGTGCCAGAGGTTCTGAGACCCTCTGCTGGCCTCTATGTGCACTGCATGAACATAATAGCTATGTAGGGGCAAAACTCCTATACACATAAAATACATACATCTTTAAAATCGATTAACTAATTAACTTCTTTTTAGTATGCAAAATAATGGTTATCATGCTGACCTTTTAACTTATGTATATCATTGTGACCATTTGTTTGTGCTTAGCCCAGGGAGTGGCACTATTAGAAGATGTGGCCTTGTTTAAGTAGGTGTGGCCTTGTTGGAGTAGGTCTGTCTCTGTGGATGTGGGCTTAAGACCCACATCCTAGCTGCCTGGAAGTCAGTATTCTGCTAGCAGCCTGCAGATGAAGATGTAGAACTCTCAGCTGGTCCTGCACCATGCCTGCCTGGATGCTGCCATCTTCCTGCCTTGAGGATAATGGACTGAACCTCTGAACCTGTAAGCCAGCCCCAATTAAATATTGTCCTTTATAAGAGTTACCTTGGTCATGGTGTCTGTTCACAGCAGTAAAACCCTAACCAAGACAATCATAGTACTCAGTTCACATTCACCTCCATAACTTTTTCTTGTCCATTTC
>JADRCD010221878.1:52245-65259 GCA_019843815.1 Montemys delectorum | reverse complement strand
TTTTTTTTTTTTTTAAGAACTGAAACGGACACTTTCCCAAATTTCATGGCAAGAATTTTTCATAGAGCACTATTTAAATATAATGAGTGTGAGAAGTAGGCCTGGACAGATTGATTGTTTATTTTCACTGCAGAGGGCTTCAGGGCATTATTTTAGATGATATTACATACTTGTAAAAGTTTATCTGAAAGTTAAATTATTATACTTAAGAATTACTTTCCATCTTCCATGTAAAAATTTGAGGGAAAAGTTAGAAGAAAAGAGAGAGCAAGGGAGGGGATAAATAGAAGAAAATAGGGACCACAACTCTAATATGTGAAAGGCTTGAATGGCAAATGAATTTTAGAAACTATTTAAAAGTTTGCAATTTTATGAGAACTTACAATGTTGTGAATTTGGTAGAGATGTCCTTTACTATGCAACAGTTGATAGTCATTGTGGTTTACTGGTTCTGGCTGTTTAATATAGCTCCTGTATTTTGAAATCAGTTGAGATCTGTGAGCCAGAACTCTTAAATTTTAGTTTCTGGAGTTTAGTTTCACAGAGAATATTAAAGATTTCTTTTACTGTTACTATTTACACTCTAAAGAAACATTATTTAGGTGAACCTTGGCTCTACTGTTTGCTTTTGCTATTTTGTAATTTTAAAGGCATTAAAGTAATACATGTGAATCTTAATATAGAAACAACAGTAAAATCATCAAATAACCCTCCCTGCCCCCATAATTATTAATCATATGCTTCATGATAAAAATACTACATCTTTGTTTTACTAGCTACACTAACACCTTCTAGAGATGGATTTTATCTCTGGACAACTTCAGTTTTAGTCGAATTATAGTTTATTCGTTTATTGCCCCGGAGCCTTACAATGCCCTGACTCATCTTTACTTACCTTTTCCCTAAGGACTTGACTATGTATCTCTGAGTATTACTTAGCTTGGTTATGGATCTGATTTCTCCTTTCCCTTATTCTTCCCACTCCTTTCCTATCTTTTTTCCTTCTTCCTTTTTCTTCTTTCTGCCCTTCCATTCCCCTCCTTCTCTGCCCCCCTCCCCCCTGAGGAATATTTTTGAGTAGTTTGGTTAACTTCTTCATGGTAACTATTTCTAATGTTTTACATTTTGAAAATTAAAAACCCTATTTGAGGACACATTCTGTACACATTAATATACCCAGTTCTAAAGTGAACTATGGAAGATGTAGAGGAGACATTGTAAAGTGTGTGGAGGCCTGTGCATGCATGTAAGCAAAACAAAACCCCTAAAATTGCCTACAGAATACATTCTGTAGGTTTATATTTAATGCAACATCTAGTGTAAATTTATGAAAAATAGTGAATTCTGTACAGAATAGCAATTGCTAGTCATTTGGTTACTGTGACAAAATAGCCAAGAGAAACAAAGGAGGGAAGATTTATTTTAGCTCGTGATTTCAAACGCTTCAATCCATAGTTAGCTGGCTCCATATTTTTGACTATGGCAAGGCAGAGAAAAGCTGTTCACTTTATAGTATCTACGAAGCTGAGAGGAGGCGGGAGCAAGACATATCCTTCCAGGCATGCCCTCAGTGGTACACGTTCTCCACTTAGACCCATTTCCTAATTTCTACCACTCCCATCCCAATCATGCCATCAAATTATTAGTAGAATCTACTAGTAGATTAAGCCACTGATGAGTTGAAGGTCCTCATGACACCTTCCTGGAGCCTATCAGCTGCTAACTAAGCCTTTCATACAGAGCCTGCAGAGGACATTTCAGATCAGAGCATAGTAATAAACCTTGAAACAGGGTAAAATTGTTTCAGGTTTGAAAATTTTGAATCAGGAAAAGTATTACCTAGCTGGGGTGTCTTAGTTTACTTTTCAGTTGCTGTGAAGAACTCCTCACATGACGAAGACAACTTAAAAAACGGCATGGTGGCAGAGGCAGGCAGATTTCTGCCTTTGAGGCTAGCCTATTCTACAGAGTGAGTTCCATGACAGCCATGGCTACACAGAGAAACCTGGTCTGGAAAAACCACACCATACCACACCACACCTATTTGATCAGAGAGAGAAAGCTAACTGGGAGTGGTGAGGGTTTTGAAACCTCAAAGCCAATCCCCAGTGACACTCCTCCTCCAAGGTCACACCTCCTAGTTCTTCCCAAACAGTTCAACTAGGAACCAAACAGTCAAGTGTATTAGCCTATGGGAGCTGTTCTGATTCAAACCAGTATACTGGTATGGTGGCGTACCTGAAATTTTAACACTTGATGGACTTAGGTACCTGAGATCAAACCCAGGGTGCTAAGCATGCTCTCTGTGTCCTATCACTGAGTTACACTATTCAGCCTGCCTTCTTCCTTCCTCCCTCCTTCTCTATTGGATCAAGCCTTTACTGTGAAATGGAACTGATGCTTTTTAGATTACTAAGTACCAAGGACTAACAAAATTCAGACTCATAGCCCTTACACATGTAATCTGAGTTAATCTGTCTGAAAATACTGTGAGATAGACAGTATGATTCACATTTTCTAATAGGTTAAGAATTTGAGCCTTAGATCTTCCATTTTGTAGCTGTCAGAAATTCATTTAGTTTCTGTTTCAGTTTCTTCATCTGTAATAGGGAGATAGTAATAGCACTTATCTCAGAGTTGAATAATGATTTAATGATCTAATTCTCATAAAGTGTTTAGAATAGTACCTAGCAGATGTAATAAAAGCTTTAACTTCAGTATATGCTTGCTATTACGGCTTCTTACTATTAGTAAACTTATAAGATATTTGACATTTCCTGATTACAGTAAAGCATGTTTGACTCCAGAGTGCTTACCTTATTAAGAAGGAATTTAAGTTTGGTTACAGCAAACAAGTGAATTTGCTAGCTGACAATAACATTTAGTGCTGACAGAGTACATAATAGGTTTTAACTTACAGGGATGAGTAAGCAGAGGTCTTTTTTCCTTTAATGATGGGAGGAAAGGAAGGTAAGAAAATAAGTTACAGCAATAGCTTTCTCTATCAGCTTACATCATTGCCCCCTTTGTTTCTTTATACATACTATTACTGAACAGATTTATATAAATTTCATTGCATCTTTCATTTCATATGTAAAATGCTTGAATTATAATAATAGTTACTATTTTCTTGTTATATAGTATGTGCTAGGCTGAATCAAACTTTCAGTGAAGAGATAAATATTTTGATTTTTGTGGATCATGTAAGATCTTTATTTTATTTTCTTTTATTTTCCTCGTAGTTTAATTCTTTCCTTTGAAGCAGGATTTGACTTTATAGTCCAGGCTAACCTATAACTCAAGACATTTCCTCCTGCCTCAGTTTATCTAGTTTTGGAAGTATAAATGTGAGCAACAATATCTAGCTTAACGTTATGTTTTTTAATTATTATTTAAAGATATAAATATTAATAACTACTATCAAGTCAGGGTATAAGCAGTTTGATATCCCTATGTTAGATTTAAATGAAACATGTCTTTTTATAGTATTGATATGACTAATGCCTATAGTATATGAAAATACTGAAGTTTAACAGATTTCATGAAGGTCTCATATTAACAATTATGTTGTTGAATTCTTATACCTGTGCGATTCCCAGGATGTCTTTCTGTTGTATAGTCTTCCAAAAATAGATGCACATTTCATGGTGTTATAAGGAGGGCCCATCAAGATCTTGTCATTCCTTACCTTTCCAGTTTCTTTCCTCTCACATATTCCCTAGATTAGCTAAAGTGAGTGACTTACAGTCCTGTCAGTGCTTTAAATGTGCCTATGGCACATTATGCTTTATGACCCCACTGCCTTCTTTAATAATTCACCTCAGGTATTACTTACTCTGGGAAACCTTATCTGACACTTCCAGGCTTTGCTTTATGATTTTTCTTGTATGCCTTTAACATTCTTTGATAAAATTTGCCACAGGCTTATGTCTTGGCTTTTCTAATAGAGTATGTCATTTTGAAGAGTGCAGATGATATACTTTATCTTTATGGCTCAAGTGTTTGAAACATAATAGGAGACATGAAATGCTTGGTATATAGTAAGAACTTAGGAAATGTGTATTAAATTAATAAGTGCCATTGTAAGCAGTGGAAATTACATCAACAAATATCTACTTGTGGATGTTACGTTTTTAGAAAATTAGTTTAACTTCTGGTTAGAGTCCATGGGTTGAATAGGAACATGAAGTTAATTGGGCAAATTAAAGCATGATTATAAGTGGGATATGTGCCTAATAAGGAATATTAGTTAGTTTTGTCCTTATGTCATTGACACAGAGATTTCAACAAAGCACGCATTTTTAAATACATAAATTGAGTTTTTTTTAAACTAAACTTAAATTAAAAGTTATAATGTGGCTTTACTTTAGAGAATAATCATTAGTTAACCACACACTTACTTTTACTAGTAGATACTATATAGCTTTGAAATCTCATATTTACCTGTACTATTAAAGATATTGGGAGCAATTGGATGATTTTGAGCAGGTTAGTAACAAAATTTAAAGTTAACTCATTCTTTTTGCTGTGCTAAGGATTTAACCTGGGTCTTGCACAGGACAGGTAAACACCTTGATGTCTGAAATTTTTTTAAAGAATATTATAACCTGGACACTTGAAGAGGTCTTTATATGGGTTGTATAGCCTGAGCACCAGCCTAGCCTGAGAGGTGTAGTTTTCATTCCTCATTAGAGAAGCTTAATTTTGTAGCATGTGTAGGTCACTACAGAGATCCACAAAATCAGAAAGTGACTGTGAAGTTCCTAGCACCAATTAATCTTATCTGCAATACAACCCTACATTTTTTTTTTTGCTAAAATTTTTTTTCATTTTTTTTTATTAGATGTTTTCTTATTTACAATATCTCCTTTCCCAGGTTCCCCCCCCCAAAAAAAAAGAAAGAGAAAAATAAAAATAAAATAAAATAGCCCCCAAAACTAAAACAATCCCCTGTTCCCTCCCCCCTCCCCCTGCTCACCACCCGACCCCCTCCTGCTTACTGGCCCTGGCACTCCCCTACACTGGAGCATAGAACCTTCGCAGGGCCAAGGTCCTTTCCTCCCATTGATGACCGGCTTGGCCATCCTCTGCTATAAGCATGCTGCTGGAGCCATGAGTCCCCTCATGTGTGCTCTTTCGTTGGAGTTTTAGTCCCTGGGAGCTCTGAGGGTACTAGTTAGTTCATATTGTTGTTCGTCCTAAGGGGCTGCAAACCCTTCAGCTCCTTGGTCCTTTCTCTAGCTCCTTCATTGGGGACCCTATATTCAGTCCAATGGATGGCTGTGAGCCTCTACTTCTGTATTAGTTGGGTACTGTCAGAGCCTCTCAGGAGATAGCTATATCAGGCTCCTGTCATCCAGCACTTGTTGGCGTCCACAATAGTGTCTGGATTTGATGAGTGAATATGGGAAGGATTCCCAGGTGGAGCAGTCTCTGAATTGTCCTTCCTTTAGTCTCTGCTCCATAGCTAGTCTCTATAACTCCTTCCATGGGTATTTTGTTCCCCCTTTTAAGAAGGAATGAAGTATCCTCACTTTGGTCTTCCATCTTCTTGAGTTTCTTGTGGTTTATGGTTTGTACTTTGTGTATTCCGATCTTCTAGGCTAATATCCACTTATCAGAGAATGCATACCATGTGTGTTCTTTTGTGATTGGGTTACCTCACTCAGGATGATATTCTCCAGGTCCAACCATTTCCCCAAGAATTTCATAAATTCATTGTTTTTAATAGCTGAGTAGTACTCCATTGTGTAGATGTACCACAGTTTCTGTATCCATTCCTCTGTTGAGGACATCTGGACAACCCTACATTTTAAGGCTCAGGGAAAATCATAGATGAGGGATGAGAAAGATGATAAGAGCCCAGAGAACCAGATTGCCTGCTGCAAGGACATGGCTGAGAAGCTGAACCATGACATCTCAACAATGTGATTGCCTAAACAAGACCAGCATAATGACACCATTCTATATGCCATTGTGGGTGGGTTAATCTTACAAGATCCCACTCCTATATGGACATTCAGATGTAAGTGATAAGTTTTGAATTTGGGAGTTGGGCACATGGAGTTGGATATAGGAGGAGTTGGAGAGGAGAGAAAGAGTAGAAGTGATGTAAATACATTACTTATATGAAATTAAATTAAATTTCAGTAAATTGAAATTTTAAGTTAAAATACTAGTTTGGTAGACAAAAGAAATAAATTGAAATAAGAATGGGAAGAGAGTTTCTTTTAATATTTAGAATTACAATATTAATGGTTAAGTCAAGAAATAGATTTTAAAGGTGTGGTGGGAGATATGATCAAGAGGTATGAAATTCTTAACTAATAAGATTTATGTTGAGATGAAAAAAAGAAACTTTCAAGGCCTATTAACTATTTTGTATGATAGAGATCAGAGCTAAGTTGGAACATGATGAAGAGACAGTTCAGAGAAGGAAATTAAGAATTTTTTGTTCGTAACTAATACTCTTACTATGAAAGAAAATAACCAGGAAATTATCCTCTAGTATTTAAAAGCACATATTACTTGCAAAAAGATAAAAAGAGTAAAATTACTACCATCTGTAAAGAAAAGTACATAACTAAGACCAAAACATATAAAGTTGAGAGAACCCAGGAGACAGTAAGTCTAGGTTGTTAATCTGGGGCCCATGAATGTCAGGGAATCTGAATTTGTATAGGAGAAAACTGTATCAGTTTTCACTAAAGCACAGTACTTTTTTCATACAGACATGGACAACCTACATAGTAGTGATGATGACTATGATTTTTGTTGAAAAAACAGAATTTACTGTTCATTATCATATTATAGTTACAAAAATATCAGAATTTTTTACTGTTTTATAATTATAGTTGTTATTAGACTCACTACATCTTCTTAAATACACTAAGAAGTATATGTCCTTTTTACCACATATATTTTAATAGTTTTGTCTCATTAGGGATTTCTAGAGGGAAGAACTAACTTTGTTTTTGTTTTTAAAACCAGGTCTCATGTTTTTGCTGCCCAGTCACAGGCTCTAGTCTTATCTTGTGCCTACCCTCACCCACGTATAGACAGCAATCTAGATACTGTTTCAAGAATAAGCCATTTGATAACATGTAGTAGTACTTCATTCATTCTTTTTTTGAGCAGTGTCTCATGTATTATAAGCTAATTCCCAACATTCAGTGGATGTTATGTAGGATGTATCGCAAAGTCTGACCTTAAACTCTCTGTCCTCCTGCCTTCACTTTGTGTTTCCAATACAGACATATATATCACCAGACCAGTTGATGCAGTGCTGGGGATTAAGTTCAGGGCTGTGTAGATCTAGGCAGTCTTTCTGTGACTGAGCTACATTCCTAGTTCTCAGTTTTTGTTATGGTTAATTTGGTTAACATGGGTTTTTTTTGCATATGTATATTTTGGATTATTTTAAATATTTTTATTAGTGTGTAGAATTAGTTGGGACATATGTTTTAATTTTTCTTGATTATATATTTAAGAATGGACTTGCTTATATGGTAACTCTGAGTTTGAAAGTAATTGACATGTTTTTATAAGTCATTTTTAATGGCTTGACTTTAGTCTATTGATATGCCACTTATCCAGTCTCCTGCTAGTTGATAATTTATGATGATTATCAAAACAAAGTAAAAAATTTTAAATGTCTTTGAATACTTTTGTATGTGTGTGTGTTGTTTGCTTGTGTCTGGGAATGCTCACTTGGGGTGGGTGTGTGTGTGTGTGTGTGTGTGTGTGTGTGTGTGTATGTAGGCCAAAATACTGGGATGTTTTCCTCAGTAATACTTCTAGAGCCCACATGGGTTCTGGGACTCTGAACTTAGACTCTCATGCTTTCCCAGCAAGCCCTTTACGCACGTCACCTCTGCAGCTCCCATATTGCATGCTTTTTAAAAAAAATATTTATTTATGTATATATATATATATATATATATATATATTAATGTAGGAGTTCCCTGTCTACATGTATACCTACATGCCTTAAGAGGACATCAGATCTCTTTATAGATGGTGGTGAGTCACCATGTGGTTGCTGGAAATTGAACTCAGGACCTCTGGAAGAGCAATGTTATTAACCACTGAGTTATTTCACCAGTCCTCGAATGATTTTTTTAAAGGATAAATTTTTACAAGTGGGCTTGCAGAATCAAATAAGTATATTAATTTTGTTAAGTCTTGTCAGCTTACTCGTTAGAAATGTATACAATTTTACTACCATGGGTGTTGGGGGCTGAAAATACAAAACTCAGTGGTAGAATGATTGACTCGGCAAGCAGGAGGTCCTGACTTCTGTTCAGATACTCCTGAAAATACTCCTGAAAAAATTTTATCATCAGTTTTTTAAAAGCTGCTTCTTTCTCTAAGCTGTCATCATGTTTTTAATCATTGCTACTCTGAGAATAGTCATATATTTTAAAAACTACTTAGTTTTTTGCTAGTGAGGATTTTTTTTTTTGTCTCACTTGTGTATTCTTTTAATACTTTTACATTGTTTTGTGACTTGACTGATCATTATATTCACCCTAAATATTCGTATTGGAATTTATACTTTTATTTAACTGAAAAAAAAAACCTGTTGTTTTAGAGTAACAACAACAACAAAACCCATTGTACTGATGCCTATAAATATTTTAGAGTTTTTGTTACAGTTTCTGGAATGTCTTTTGACCTTCCTCTTTGCTTTATCAATATTAAGCTAAACTTTTTGCTGCATGAATTTTTTTAAAAGACATGATCTTACTGTCTATAGACTTGGCTACCCTGAAACCCTGTACGTAGCTCAGGCTAGGCTTGAACTTAGAGATCTACCTGCCTCTGTCTCCTGAGTACTGGGATTAAAGGCATCTGTCATTAAGCTTCCTTCATTTTAAATTTCTACTGGTCTTTTTGTCTTGCTGAAAAGTTCTCTCAACATTAAGACTGTAAAACTTCTTTTTCTACATTTTTTTCTAGTAATGTACAGAACTAAGCTTAGGATTGCTTAGTAAGAGCTTAGATTTTATAGCTGGACTTAACTTATATTTCATAGTTTTAGATTTATTTTGTTTTTTTCCAAGTTAAGGATTAAATGATATGCTAGGCAAGTATTATATTCCTGAGCCATATATCAAGCACTTAATCTATGTTTAAACTCTATTAACTGCTTTTTAGGCTTTTGGCCAAAATCAAGTGTAGCATCTGTTCTTACTAGTTTCTATCTGATGTGCCCTCTCTCCAAGAACAGTATATATGTTTTTGGAGTAAGGAGATGGATAGGAACATGCTGTACATTCATTCCATGTACAGACTGGGCTTTGCAGGAGTAGTGTATCTTGTGGGGACTTAAAACAAATTCTACTTACACATTATCTGTGGGATATTAATTGTTTCACAACTTTTTTGTATTTCAATTTCCTTATCTGTAAATTGACACTTAATATATAATTCATAAGTTTTGTGAAATGAAATGTGAGAATCATCCTGTCTGTGCATTTAGTGCTTGTTTTCTTTTTCCAATTCATAAACCCCATCTTTCTTTATTCTTGGTCCAGAAGAATAAGAGGAAGTTTCAAGATAGTGTGATGCTCAGTTTTCAAAACTAGAAAAGTCATTTGGGATTAGTACTGATGAAAAGAAGAGCAAATCTTCAGTTAGTAATTAAGAAGATATTTTAAAAGACATTTGTTCAGTAGCCACATTTTAATAGGATAAGGGCTAATTTAAGCTGTGTAATATACATAAAGAGTGTTTGCATGTTTATACATTTAGGAAGTTTTTATTCATCAACCTGATTAAGAATTACCCAATTCAGTTTTAGTTCTCAGTGGCTCCTTTTTGATATTTACATACATTATTCATTATATTATATTGATTTTTGAAATATTTTATTTTTTTGTGGAAAGTAATAAAATATTTTGTAAAGAAGTGCAAAATAGGAAGATGTGTATATTTGTCACAGTTCCAAAACAGTAAGAGTTTAAAATTTAATTTATAGTTTTGAGATTATAATTTAGTTGGCAACATTTCTCTTTTTCCAAACACTCCCATACACCTTTCCTAGTTCTCCTTCAAATTCATGGCCTCTTTTTACAATGTTACGACATGCATATATGTATTTGTATATATACATATTCTTAAACATAACCTGTTGAGTTTACATAGTGTCACTTGTGTGTATGTTTTCAGGACTGATTGACTAGCGCTGGAAAAATCAATGGGTGGGCTCTTCCCTGGGGAGAGACATCCTTCCTGCTCTCAGCTTTACTCAGTTGCCTGTAGTTCTCTGTATAGGGTCGAGAATTTGTGTGCTTGTTTTGGTCCAGTTTGGCATGTTTGTTGGTATCTTTTTGTTCAAGTTATGTTTGGGCAGTCATGTTGGTGAGACTTAGCAAGTGTAGCTCCTGATGTTACTAGGAGATACAATCTTACAGCCAGGTGCCTTATCCTATGGCTCTTAGATTCTTTTTGCCTGCTCTTCTGCAGTGTTTCCTAATCCTTAGGTGTGGGAGTGTCTTGTAGATGTATCTTTTGTTTTGATACTGAGCTGCACAAGTCTGCATACTGATTGGTTGTGGTTTTCTGCAATGGTCTCTGTTGCAAGAAGTTTCCTTGATGAGGAAGCAAAGACCATGCTTATCTGAGGGTATAAAGACAATGGTTTATAGATTGTTGTTAGGGGTTGTGCTGGTTTAGTAAATTGATTGTAGATTCTCCTCCAGTACCCGGAACTCCACTAGAACTGAGTCGTTTAGCTAGGTTTTCATTCAGTACCAGATTGTTGATGTGCTTCCTAGGCATCAGAACTGGGAAGAAGCTTATGAAAGCTAGTCCACAGGGAATGGGATCAGGTCAGTTCCAGCTCACAGTCTCTGAAGTGTTTTCTGCAGTAGGGACTTACCTTGTATCTCTGGGTGGTTCGGGGCCTGGGGTGGGTGTCATCAAGGACGTCAGCAGTAGGCTGTAAGTTTTGTGAGTCTCTTAGGGGCGGCCATGGCAGACAACTTAAGAGACGGCTGCTCATGGTTAATAAAAGTTTTTTGGTTATTTTTAGGACAAGGGAAACAGTTCTGTCATGGGTTTTATCTAAATGTTTCTACAATGTTATATTATTATTCCTTTTGTCAAAAATAACTCCAAAATAAGTTTTTAAAAAAATGTAGCATTTTCTCAGTTATAGTGGATATGGAGTGTATGTAATTAAGTTTCAAAAATTGTTAATGAATACTATTTTTTTGACTCTATAGATACTGTTATTCCTAATATGTTATATGTGTAGACTGTTACTATTTTGTATTGTCTAGTTAATGGAACATAAACTTTTTTAAGTAATAGAACTAGACATTTGCCTCCCCTGTGATCTTCCATGAGTTTTTAATAGGGGCATTTCTACTCCAGGACTACAATTTGGAAGAACATTATATTTTGTGTGTTTTGTTGCTTCTGTAGAGTGTCTACCTGTCAGGAAAACAGAAACTGAAGTCAGGGTCCTGGGCCTTTGTAGGAAAAAATAAATTAATTTTCTTCCAATAATATATAGATTTCTCTTTTAGTGGCTGGCTTTTGTTTTTACTTTGGGCCATAGCATGGGAACATTCTTGACTGAGAGCTTTTGTGAGTTCTCATGTTGTTTATTTTAAGCATTTATTTTAAGGTTAACACCTCTTACTTTCAAACCTTACTGGCTTGACCCTTTTGGTGGGTGTTTATGTGAGTGGATAGACATTGTGCTGAGAAGTTACTCAGGCTCCTCCATCATCAGCTTGGTTTCCTTGTTTAATGCTGTTTTTGGATGATTGTGGATCAGCATTGGATCCACCTTTCCTTTGAATCCTTTAAAATAAGATTTGGGTACCCTGAAATATTTTCCTTTATGCTTGTTGAATTTTATCCTGTATAGTTTTGTTACTGAGATTTTTCTATTTTACTCCACTGTTTTTTGTTTTTTTGTTTTTTGTTTTTTTCTTTCGAGATAGAGTTTCTCTGTATAGCTCTGGCTGTCCTGGAATTCATTCTGTAGACCAGGCTGGCCTCAAACTGAGAAATTCGCCTACCTTTGCCTCCCAAGTGCTGGGATCAAAGGCGTGCACCACCACTGCTCAGCTTACTCCACTGTTTTTAGTGGAAATTTACAGATTTAGCTAATGCTTTCCCATGCTCTATACTTTGGTTCTCAGAAAAGTAATATTTATCACCTCTTTAAATATTACTGTTTTTATATAATACTGGAGCTTTATGTAATTTGGTTAATATCAAAAGTATGGGGCAGTTATTACAGATTATTCTTAGATTTTCATATTATTAAAATTTTGTGTTCAATGTAACGAAATATTTTCTCGGAAAACTAAAGTGATGGAAAAGGTTATGTATCATGAAAAGGGTTTATTTGTTAAACTTTTAGTTTTTATGCTGTCTTCCAGGAATTGAACAAACAATATCTTTTTGGATACGATGTAACCTTCTTAGCTTATATATGTGATTGTTGTTTTAAGGTAGGATTTTTGTGTGGTCCTGGCTGACTTAGAATTCTGTATGTAGCACAGGCTAGATTTGAACTCACAGAGATCCATCTGTGTCTGCCTCCTGAGTGCTAAGCCGGGATTAAAAGCATGTGCTGTCATACACCTACCATAGGTAATTGTTTATCTAAACAAAATTTTGTGAAGTATTACCTTTTTTTTTTAAGATTTATTTTATTTATTTTGTGTGTATGAGTACACTGTAGCTGTACAGATGGCCATGAGCCATCATGTGTGTGGCTGCTGGGAATTGAACTCAGGACCTCTGCCGGCCCCACTCGTTCTGGCCCCGCTCGCTCCTGTGTAATTCACTGTAGCTGTCTTCAGATGCACCAGAAGAGGGCGTCAGATCTCATTACAGATGGTTGTGAGCCAACATGTGGTTGCTGGGATTTGAACTCAGGACCTTCGGAAGAGCAGTCAGTGCTCTTACCTGCTGAGCCATCTCCCTAGCCCTTTTTTTGGTTTTTCAAGACAGGGTTTCTCTGTGTAGCCCTGGCTGTCCTGGAAA